>PPHD01017591.1:0-14969 GCA_002909625.1 Bambusicola thoracicus
CATCCCCACAGCTCTGGGACACCTCCAGGGACGGTGACCCCACCACTCCCTGGGCAGCTGTGCCACTGCCTCACCGCTCTGTGGGAGAAGGAATTGTTCCTAACAGCCAACCTGAACCTCCCCTGGCACAAGGTCAGGCCATCTCCCCCTCATCCTGTTGCTCTTACCTGGGAAAGGAGGCTGACTACATCTCACTACAGCCTCCTTCCAGGTCTCCGTAGAACACTTCTCCAAAGTGGAGACTCCATTGGGTGAGCAGGAAGCAGTGGTAAAAACATTGAGCAAAGAAGGTGGGTTTGGTTCTCCCGCTCCTGGCCATCCCTTTGATTTGTTCTGTGGCTTTCCCTGTTCCTTTACTACTGCTTTTGTAAGAGAGGACTCATTTACCACACAGCCATAGCGTGAGTTTTGAACAGCCCACAGCTTGTCTGATTAAAGCAAAACAAACCTAGAACAAATACGTCTATGACTCACCGGGGTGTTTTCTGCAGGCAAAGCAAGGAAAGGTTCATCTCAGAGCCCATTTTCTTCCTTAGTCTCAGCTTCTGCCACTGCGCAGGGCTGTGCAGGATGTGTGGGTGTGTGAGGCCTTACTTCCAAACACTGCTCCTTTTGAGATGTCCCTGTCTGCACCGTGGGCTAGCTATGTATCAGTGCTGACATCTGCCAGGACCTGGGCACTTGGCCATCCTGTAGGTCATGTCGAAAGTAACGCCTCCTGTTTATTTCTACAGAAATGACAACAGATACAAAGAGCACAATAGCACTATTTGACAGAGCAAATTCTCAATTACAGCACACGATTTTCCAGCACGGTCACCAGCATTAGCTGTGCATTTTGCCAGCGATGAACAAGAGCCTGCATGCCACTCATGTAAGATCTGCACCAGTGGAGATGGCGTAACAAAGCAACCCTTTGCTTTTAGCATCCCAGGCGATGTTGCTTGTGCTTTTTGTAATGGATCCGAGGCTGTCTGTCTCTCCCACTGTATCCTTTTACCAAAGAATAGTTTGGCCAATATTAGGTGATAAACAGGGCATGCGTGTAAATCCAGAGACTGGGAACTAAGAGGTGATCTCGGTGGAGCAACAGGAGTTGACAGTGGGGAATTGAGAGCGTGCAATTGAGGCAGTGAGGATTGCAGGAGGGCATGTAAGGACACTTGCTGTTACTGATATGTTGTCTTCTCCAGAATCAGAGCTGTGTGGTTTGCAGTGGAAAAAATAAAACAGCGTGTCAGCGCCAGATACAGATGTGCTTCCACAAGTCACAACGAAACTAGCTGGCTGGCCTTACAATTCATTTATCAAAGCATTTCCAGTTCCCATTTTGAGGCTAGAGGCTTATTTAAGTATCATTTCAGGAACATTAAGGGATTCTTAAATTATATTTTTTTTCCGTTCCCTTTTTTTGTTGTTGTTGTTTTTGAGTCCGAGGAGTGACTGTGTAGTTCTGAAACACTGAGTACCCTGGAGCCTATTGGACATTTCATGTGTTTTTGTTGGATATTTGAAAAGGCTTGGCTTTTTTCTGCAGCAAGCATGAATTTGCTGATTTGTGTCTTGGAAAAATGCAGAGGGGTTAACTCAAGGGATCAGCGCTCAGCTCACAACCCAGAGATGCTATAATACTAGTTATTATTTGGATGTTATTGATAATGGATTACTATGTGGAGTACTGTGTCCTTCTCTAGGGTTTGATGTGGCTGTGTAGCTCTGCAAAGTAAATAGATAAGGATCATTTGTTTGAAGTGCTGCCACTTGTTGTGGTCCGATTGGTGGCTCTGGTCAGATGGGAAGTTGGATCTGCCTTTCACTCTGTGTAACAGTCCGTGGCCATAGGGAAATCAGGAAAATCAAGGCAAATGCTGCTCCTCATGTTTATATTTTCTCCCTTCCAGCAGCTTTTGCGGTGTTGTGACAGAGAACCAAGGTACCTTTACGTGTAGTTTGGGATTTGCATGGCAGACAAAAGCAGAAAAAAGGCTACATATGAAGCATAGGGACTACAGGAGGAGAAAGAAAAGAGATGTGAAGTTAAAACCCAAAATGAAATAACGCCCTTACAAGGAGAGGCAAATATGGTCTGAAAGAATAAGGCGAGGAAAACAGAATTAGACAAAACTTAATGGAAATAAGAAATCCGAAGCCTTAGAAATGGTTTGTAGTCTTATTGTTCCAACTGGCCTCTGTGCTCTCTGCCGGCATGTGGTTCCAGGCCTGCCTGCATCAAGCCAAAGGGCCCTCTGTTTCTTTTGTGCTTGTGGGGTTTGTGCGTGGTACAGATAACTTGTGTGAGCTAATTATTAACGTAAGCCGTGTTGTCATAGGGATGCTGAGCGGTGGGAGAGGAAATTAGCTTATAAAATACAGGTTGGCAGGGAAAATGCTTAGCCAAAGACCTTTCTCTGTTGATGTGATCCATGCTTTGAACATAGGGTGCGACTCTTAAAGAAAAACTTGAGTGGCACAGGAATATAAAAAAGAACAAGTGGCTGTGCCACGTGCACACTATTGCCAAACAAAGAACTTCAAAGTTGATGACAGAGCTGTATGCAGGCTTGTATGATGAAATCTCAAGCCAGACAAACACAGCTTCATTTTCATTTATAGTTTAAGGCCCATCATCTTTCAGAGTTCATAAAGAGCTTGACAAAGCTGAGTCAGGTTTTTAGGAGACTTTGATTGATTTGTGGCTTCTGATGGAAACCGTGCAAAAAGAATGGGTTCTCTTGCCAGAGCAGATAAGAGCTATGGTTTGGGCTGTGTTTTATTTTAGGTTTGGGAGTTAGTCTGAGCTTAAAGCAAAACGAAACTCACATTTCTGGCCAACAAAAGAAAAAAGCCAAGTGGAGCTGCAGCGTTTTTTTCTTCTTGGGGTCAGTCTGTGGGTTTGTGGTGGGTTTTTTGGGTCATCTTTTCCTGCTTGTTTGCTTCTGTTGTTGTATACCAGGATATGGTAAATAAAAATGAAATACAGATTCTGTTCTGCGTCTTTGTTTTCTTGTTAACAAACATCTGGAAACTCAGCCTGTATAATAAATAGGTCTTGGCAATTGTTCTTTTTTTCCCTCTCTGCAATATCTGTCTTGGGAATGGTTATATTAACTCTGGCACTGCTCTAGAAGAGGAAATCAACTGGCCTTGTGTTTCCCGTTGCAGATGTTGTCCTGGAGAAAGCCATGCATAAGTGCATTCTGAAGCCATTGAAGGGCCACATAGAAGCGATGTTGAAAGAGTTTCATACTGCAGATGGTTCTTGGAAACAGCTAAAGGAAAACCTACAGCTGGTACGGCAGAGGAATCCTCAGGAACTGGGCGTGTTTGTTCCAACACCAGACTTCGTGGATGTTGAAAAGATTAAAGTCAAGTTCATGACCATGCAGAAAATGTACTCGCCTGAAAAGAAGGTCATGCTGCTGCTGAGAGTTTGCAAATTGATTTACACAGTTATGGAGAATAACTCAGGTATGGTGCTTCTTGCGGTTCAGGCACACTGAGCTCCAAACCTGGGGTTGTGTTTCAATGCAGGAAGCTAAACCACTTGGTTTTACCAACGTACATCTTGTCCTAGAGCTCTCAAAGCGTGTCACCTTGAGTTTTTGAGAGGGATTCTTCCTCTCCTCTTCTTTCCTGTTACCTCTTGATGCATCTGGCAGCACGCCTGCAGATTCAGTGTGAAGTAGTTTTGTGAAGCAGCTTAAAAATAATTAAATAAATAGAAATCTTTTGCTTAACCGTAGACTTCTGGGACTGCCGGAAAGGCCGTCCTGTGTGTGAGCACTGAGTTCAACACTGAGTCTAAGTGAGTGTTTGTCTGGAAAGTTGTAATTAAGGGTGCACCCAATATTTCAGTGTAGTCATTCAATGCAACATGCAATAAAACAACTACAGTATGCAATAAAATGACCACAGCGGTGCTGTGTTGATGCCCAAAGACTATATAGTACACTGCTGTGGTAGGTTATGAGCTAAGGAGAGCAGTGCTGCTCGTGGGGTGAGCTTTTCCCTCAGCAAATAAAAGCTGCTGCTGGTGGTAGGCAGTTTGTTTTCAAAGTGGACATTGAATCTGAAGCTGGACCTGGTGCTATTCCAAGTTCCTCTAGGTCTGAAGTGCATTTAGGTCCAAGGTCCTGCCCAACTCACATTCTGTGCAAACTTCTGCATTTTAAAATGCATCTGAGAATCTTGGCCTGAAGTGCTGCAGCTGTTATCACGTTGAGTAAGGCGTTTCCAACACACAGAAGAGAACTGTGAAGACACTGCTGCTGGCTAACTCTTGCACAGCCAGTTGTGCCTGGTCGTTTCTCCTTCATGTGCTCCTTCAGCCTGTTAACAATGTACTACTCGGAGGGTATGCTTTAGCTGGTTTAACTTTAGATCAGCCTTTAGGTCATGTGCAGTTTCACCAAAGAATAAGGTGTGATTCCTGCTTCTGCTGGTTTCAAGTGGCTGTTCTGCCAGTTTTACAGTAAACATGCTTCAGCCAAATCTGGGGATGGTGGATTAGACTTTATTCAATGGTACTTATAACCATGATGTGTCAAGGAGAAGAGCTGAGTTTCCATGTGAAGTTTAATAGGCTTTTATATTCAAGACTCTCTACTGGGATTCAAACTCAAACTGGTATTAGTGACTGGTTCTTCCCAGGAAGTGAATGTTCCTGCACGAAAATATAAAATGCCTATTCATCTTCTTTTAGCCCGTGATAGAAATGAGTGGAGATCAGGCTAGACGTTGGGCACAGCAGCCTTCTGGGAGCTGAATTGATGCCAAGCTGAGCCCAGTCTTTACGTTCTCTTGCATGCTTCAAGGCACATGTTGTCAGATTTGTGTTTTTTGGAGGTATAGGGTCATGTGGATGTTGGTGTCCTGTCCATTGAGTGCCAGATGACATTGCAGAGCAATACAGACATATTGATCAGAAAGGCAGCAAAATAGTTTACTCTCAATTCACTTTACTTTCAAGTGATGAAACTAAGAAAAAGGTGTGGTTTGTCTATCACTGCTTATTTCCTTCACCACAGGGAGGCTGTATGGAGCTGATGACTTCTTGCCTGTATTGACATATGTAATAGCTCAGTGTGACATGCTGGAGCTGGATACTGAAATAGAGTACATGATGGAATTGCTGGATCCATCTTTGCTGCATGGAGAAGGTAATGTTTGTTTATTTTTTTTATTAGAACCGGGTAAAGGGAATGGGAAGGGAGACTTTGCATCACTATGCAGTATCTTTACCTCATTCAAGTAGGAATACTTTCAAGGGAAATCCTGATGCCAGTAGCATCATTTAAGTAAGAGTTGGCTTGCTTGCAGCATATAAGCTTGAGTGACCAGGGGGAGTCTACTGGTCTTAGGAGGGAATATCTTGGTTCTGGCCAAGAAGGAGGAGGCATCCTGACTTGGCAAGCAAGCACATGCACTGTGCAGATGCCAAATGTGTTTATCCTTCAATGCCTGAAAATATCCCAAGGGTATTTATAGGGCTGCAGCTTTCAGTTAAGTTGTGACACGTAATGGAGTTTGGCTTAGGTATTTAATAAAAACTTCTTGGAGAAGTCTTTGCCAGGTCAGTGCTTTTAAGAACATATCCCCTTCAGTGATCTTCACTTCTTGCCAATATTTGTTTCTCACAAAGTTTTTTTAGCCCTAGGAATGTGTTCTCTAAGGAACGCTTGATTGGCTGAAATCTGCTAGAGGAAGGGAGATCTCCCTTCTGCTTGATGATGTTTTTGACAAAAAGGTATTCTGCAAGCCTTTGATAGGCCACAGAATCTGTCACTGTATGAGGAAGTGTAAAGGTTCTTTCCACCAAACTCAGTTGTGATTTTGCGTATATGTATTCGTTGCACATCTCTGCTGTCTTTTGGCTTAATGAAATTGCTGTATCCTCTAACATGATGTTATGCATGGAAGAGCCTTGTTGGGATTCCTCCCAGTTGGAACTAGTGAGTTCCCTGCCTTTGTGTGTGGAGCATCCTCTTAGTGCATTCATTGTTCATGTGTCTTCACCTGGAAAATACTTGAGATTTGAAACTGGAGATCATAAACTTCCTTACACTTACTGAACTATTATATTAAGTCATGGTTTCTTTTTATTTCAACAAAACTAGACCAGCCATTGTTCAGCTCATTGCAAAACTAAAGGCCAATAGGCTGCTATTTGAAACCAAAGCCTTATTTTTAAAAAACAGATCAAACTCTGGTATGCTCTCTGGGTGTGCATCAAACTCTCATTACTTTATTGCTTTTATGTTCCTGAACAGTGGGTAGATTATTTCATTTTGATTAAGCAGTTGACAGATGCTTATGTCATCAGTTCTTGAAGACTGGGAGGAAAATAAGCCCTTTAGGGCACCAGCTGTCCCCAGTACCAGTGGACCAAGAGTTAGATACTATTTCACTGCTTGATAACGTGGACTGTGTCTAACTACATCTCTCTTAGCAACTAAGAACACATTGTCCAATATTTAGCAGGCTAATGAGCTGTTCTTAGGTATTATTATTTTGACAATAGAATACAGGGACCATCACATACATAAGAATTGTGTTTGTAGTATTGTGTTTGTAACTGCTCTGAGAAGTTCTTCTCTTGCTGTCCTTCACAGGAGGCTATTACTTGACGAGCGCTTATGGAGCACTTTCGCTGATTAAGAATTTCCAGGAAGAACAAGCTGCCAGACTGCTAAGTTCAGAAGCCAGAGATACTCTCAGGCAATGGCACAAAAGGAGGACGACTAACAGGACGATACCTTCAGTTGATGATTTTCAGGTAGAGCTCAGGGCTTAAGCAGAAAAGCCAGGAATAATTGTTGTGTTGGAAATCCCCATTTGAGAGTTATGATTTGTTATGATTGCCCTGGGGGAATGAGGAAACTGGGTTGAAGCAGCACTGAGAATAGGGCTGGCAAATTTTCCTCTGAAGTCTTTGTACTTGTATAACAGGGTTCAATTATGATGTCTGGAGAAAGTACCAAATATGCTTTTCCCAACCACCCTTCTATTTAAGTCACTCAGAGCACGGACAGACTGAATCATACCTCTTGATTTAACTTTGTTGTGTGTTCTACTGCTAAAAAGAACAGATCTGGAACTCCAATGGTATGTGAATCAGCACAGCTCCCCAGTAACTCATGATGGCATACAGCAGGTGGCAGAGTGGAGAGGTGGGAGAGTAGTTGTCTACAGTTTTAAAGTCAGGGCAAGGAGTAGCGTTCTATAATGTCTTCATATTTCTTTCTTCATTTCTTACTGCTCTTTCCGAGTAGGTCAATAACTGAAGAATAACGAAAGTTGCAGTTATTTCATCTTTAAAAATCAGGCGTGCTTATTTTTCCACATAAAACCATGGGATTCTGTGGACTGAAGAGAGGAAGATGATGTAATCAAGAAGAATGATTAACTTCATTTCAGTTGTTTGTGGTTCACAGCACAAAGTTTCTAGTGTCAACCATAAATTATTTATGACATAATTAAGCACTTGAGAAGTGAAGATGTGGGATAATCCAGAAGGTAATGAAACCTTTCAGCTCAGGCTTCTTCTGCTTTATCTGTGCCATATAAAGAACTACAGACCAACACTGAACAGGAAGGAACTGAGAAAAGAAGCAGTCTTGTGCAATTCCTGTCTTAAGAGGAGAGCTGGTCAACAAAAATACCAAACTACAGCCAGTGCACAAAGCTAGTCCATCTTACTGGGATCTGTTCTTCATTCTGCTTACCTGTATTAAGGTGGAGTCTCAGCCTACTTGAATCTGATGTTCTTTCTCACAAAACGCTGCATCGTAGGAAAATCCACCTTCTTGGGTCTCTGCTGGATGGATAAATCACAGATTCTTTGGACAGGATCTTGCGTTCCATTTATTCTTCTCTTCCTCAGCAAGTCAACTTCAGCCAACCTAACTGTACAGCTGTATGCTCTGCTGGGTCTGGGAGGATGCAGGGAGTAGGGGAGAAGTTGTACAAGGCACTGACCTTGTACAGTGTTTCTTCTGTTGTCTCTTTTAAAAGAGAGTCTCTGCTGCCTACTCAGAATGCCACTTTTCCACTTTCTTTCTCAGCATCCTGCAGTCCTTGAAATAAAGTACCTTTCCTATGACAAAAGCATAATGTGACTTCAGCTCAACTAATTCTCCTCCCATCGAACCAAGATGCACTCACTGTGCTGCTGTGCTGCAGCCTGGTGAAAGTTGAAGACCTTCATTCTCTATTCCTCAAAGGGTCATCAAAAGCAAAAATCTCATACGTTGATGAGGATTAAACACAACTTTCCAATACTGCATGAATAATTTTAATGCTGTGAGTTATGGGCAGTCTTCAGCCTGTTCTTGGAACATTCCTACCTGCATGAATGCACATGCATTTAAAAACACCCCTTCTGCACATTAAGTACATTAGAAATTAAAACTGAAGTGTGCAGTGCTGCTTTTTTTTCTCCGTACTTCTTCAGGTTTGGCATGCTTGTTTTATTTAGCATACAGACAGGTAACAGCCCACTCAACAAACAGGTCTTTCTCACTTTCCTAGTTTGCTTTTGACAGCCTTCAATTCTAGTTAGTTTCTTCTTTTAAAAGAGATGACATGATGCGTTATGTCAGACATGTGGGATTATGTCAATTTCAACAGAGGGAAAAAAGGGTCCAGCTTTTGCCTCGAGATCATCTAAATTTACTCAAATGCAGCAAAGTAAATTCATTCTTTCTGCAGCATCCCTTTGTGCCTTATTTTGGCATCCTACGGAATTTGTCATATCAGACTCAGGCACTGATTAACTCAACAGAAATGTCCTGCATGAGGCTGGATTACCTTGTGCATGCTACAGCATCAGAGTGCAAAGAGATGCTTATCATGTAGTAGCTCGTGGCCCAACACCCTTGTTTTCTTCAAACTAGCAGGGGCTTTTCTTCTGCTTCTGGCTAACGTATTGTGTGAAGTTTCTGTTGCAGTGACACAGCAGTGGCATCAGCAGCATCTCTTGGGTGTGCTGTCTCAGCATTTTGGTATTTATTTTGCTTTTCAGCATTTGGTTCCTGTTAAAGCCTAATGTGAAGCCCTGTTAAAATCACTGGGGCTTTCTGTATGTCTTTAGGGCTGTATCTATTCGCTCCTAATTGCAGAGCTAGAATGCAAAGCAAGGAAAGGGGGATGTTGGCTTGCTGAGTTTCAGTTATGCCCACTGCAGATCTGCCAGTTTCACCACCAACATTGCAATTCACAAGGTGGTTGGAATTTACAGGAACCAGTGGTATGTGTTTCACAACTAGAACACAAGGACGTTTGGCGTTCATTGCTGACTCTTGAATTTTCAGAGGACGTTCTGTTTTCTCCTGTTGGCTTTTTTTTCCTGACATCTGTTTTCTCATCCCAACAGAACTACCTTCGAGTCGCATTCCAGGACGTCAACAGCGGATGCACGGGAAAGACCTTACTAGTGAGACCGTATATCACTACAGAAGACGTATGCCAGCTGTGTGCTGAGAAGTTTAAAGTGGACAACCCAAAAGAATATAGCCTCTTTCTTTTTGTTGATGACACCTGGCAGCAACTGACGGAAGACACCTACCCACAGAAGATTAAGGCTGAACTGCACAGCCGTCCGCAGCCCCAGGTCTTCCACTTTGTCTACAAGCGCGTTAACAGTGATCCTTACAGTGCCATTTTTCAGAACGACGACTCTCCCTCCTAAAGCCAGCAATTTACAGCTTAACTTCTGTTTGCTTACCTGTTGAAAATAACCTTGTTAGCTCCCCGCCTTAGGAGCTGAAACAGTCTATGCAGGTTTCGAACCGTAAATGCCTAGCGAAATGTGTGCAGACACATCTAGTGTTGCTTAGAAAAAAACAATAATACGCATAATAAACCATGCATATGGCTAGTTGTGCAGAGTATTCCACCAGAGCATCTGAGTAAGCAGCCCGTGAAGCTGAATTTCTTGTACCACAGACTTGCTTGAAACAAAACATATTATACTGTGGCCCTCTGCAGTTCTTTTTGCTGTAGCGTGCCGAAATCTATTT
Source organism: Bambusicola thoracicus (assembly GCA_002909625.1). Classification (NCBI taxonomy): domain Eukaryota; kingdom Metazoa; phylum Chordata; class Aves; order Galliformes; family Phasianidae; genus Bambusicola; species Bambusicola thoracicus. The sequence goes on from PPHD01017591.1 coordinate 10,020, forward strand.
TCTTACACTCATCCTTTAGCCAAATGTCACTTTGATTTGAACATACGTATGTTAGATGATTACTTCAGTAAACTCTCTGGTGTGTGCTCAGTTTCACCAGCGTGAGTTGGACAAGACTGTCCGATGCAGGGCATCAGTTAGCTCATTACCTGGATGATTGCATCCTTTTCTAATTTTTTTTTTTTTTTTTATGACAGAAAAGCTCCATGTTTTTATATATATTTCCTAGAAATTTTATAGCAGTTGCAGGTAAACTGTCAGGGTTGTTTTTTTTAAAATATTTTTTTAACTATAAAATATTCTATAATTATGCATGTGATTTTAACACTTAATATACAAGAATAAATCTCTTGCTGGTTTTAGAGTATTGCATTAAAAGTCTCCTTGGTTTCCTCTTCTTTTCCTGTTACAGGAGAGTTTATGACATTTCTGTTATGTGTAAGAAGATTGTAACGCTGGCACTGGTGATTTCAGTGCCTTTATCAGAACTGTAGATACCGCTATCTGGATTGTTGTTTATATGCATTGTTTTAGATAGAACTGGGCGGTTGGAAGGGGAAGTTGAAAGAAGAGGATGTAGAGAAGGGGCAGAGAAAGAATTTAAGAACAGAATTTGGGATTAAAATGTGTTAGTCTGCTGGTTCAGGCTCCTTGCAGAAAATGAGCAAAGGTTGGCAAGGAACTTACGTGTAAACTTTACTGTAGATTTGCAGAGGGATTTGACAGCACCTATCCCAGATACTGCTGGTGTTAGCAGAGGATTAGCTGTATCAGTACGGTGAATGAGAACACTAACCATTTTGTATAGTCTGTCAGCGCCATCAAAATGTGTTTTGGACTGAAGAGGACGTTGTAGCATTTCATGACTCCTCAGTTACTCAGTAGGTGAGACGTGAAGGTCAGAGTCCTACGTATACAAAGATAAAATGGTACTGAATATGTGTGTTCTGTAGGCTTGTGCAGGATAGCTGGTGCTGTGGGTGACGCTGTGGGTCCTACTGAAGTCAGGTAGGGCTGCTTTTTTGTTTCTTTCTTTGTCTGGAGAGACATGGAGTTCTCTCCAGGTCCTGTGTGGGCAGACGATTGCAGAAATAAATCACAAGCAACACGTGTATTGTACATACAAAGATCTGTAGCATTTTTAATGTTAGTTTGCCATGTATTTGAAACCCCTGGCACATGTTTGTATTTCATTTTGTAAAAGGCAAATGGTGAATTTTGCACATAATACATTGTAATACTGAACATAACTTCAGATGTGTGCTGTGATTTTTGTAATTTGCTTTCATTTGTAGAAATGGTTTGCACTTGTGAATGTTTTGTGTTGTGCTGTTGCTCCTTTTCCAAGTCTTTGCCAAGGAAGGATGCAGTAAGTAAACACTGTGCTACATAAAATAGTTTGTGAGGATCTCAATGCATGAAGTAATTTTGCTTAAGACCAGTACAGAAAAGTAATTGTGATGGTAGCAGCAGTGATACTCTCAAGACTTGATCCCAGTTAAGTGATTCTCCCTCCTTTTCCAGTATGGCATTAACCTCTATATCACCATTGTGTTAATTATACAGAGTAATTAACGTGCATAGGAAGAGAATTGAAGCTGGTGGTTCCGTGATTGATCCAGGCATAGCGTGCTTGGCTTGAAGTGTGCAGACAGCTGGACTGCTGAACCATTTGTTGCAAAGCTGAGACTGACATTCACTGCTGAATAGAACCCTCCTATTTTGGGTTGTCAGGGAAAGGAAGGATGGGGGCAGAGATGGAAAGTATTGAGAAACTCGAAATTTGAGGCATGAAACTAAGGAAAGCAAAGAGCAAAAATGGAAATGCATGCTGTTGCTTTCCTTTTCTTTCTGGTCTTTTCTTGCTTCTTAATCCTGAAGGCTGTAATCCTCCATAGACCTCAGCCTTCTGTGCCAGTTGTACGACACAAGCATTGTCCCAGTGTTACATACAGACTTGAGGGCATGGAGCAGGAAATGTGGCTGTATGTTTGCCCACTTTTCTCATGGAGAAGCAACCTTTCTAGGACCCTCTGCCAAAACAACACTCCCTTTCTATGGTAGGTAGATGTTAATGTCGCAGTTGGTTCTGTTAGTGTTTAGCAGCTCTATCCATTCTATTTGAAAATTGGCAGGTATTATGTTGACTGAAAATAGAGTTGCAACTATATCCAAAAACTGCCTTTTTTCTTCTGCAACCTTGAAACGTTCTCAAATTCCTTTATCAAAAGGGAAAGCACAGCTGCATGTTTTCTGTTGCTCACAGGACTGTGCTTAGGCAATGTATTGAAGTACACAGTTATTTGCCATTGCTTGAGTTAGCACTGCACGGCACCCTCCCACTGCCCTGGTTTCAGGTCAGACGGTGACCATCGCACCAATGTGTGGTGGTTGCTGAGCAGTGGATGTGTGGCTGGGACCAGGCTGGGCTGCTTGGTGGGTCGCAGCTGCCACCGTGATGTCATGGGATGGGGTGGGGGGCACAGGATAGGCTGGGCAGGGACACAGGTTGAAAACGTCTGGTCTGTGTAACTGGTAAAGATGTTAAGGAGTGCTGGTCCCAAGAGAGAGCCCTAGGGGACATCGCTTGTCACTGGCCTCCACCTGGACATAGAGCTATTGACCACGACCCTCTGGCTGCAACCATCCAACCAATTCCCTGTCAAATAGTCCACCCTTCCAACCCAAATTCTCCAATTTAGAGATAAAGATGTGATATGGGTTCCATGTCAGAGGCCTTCTCCAAGTCCAGGTAGATGACATCAGTTGCCCTTCCTTTGCCCACAGATGCCATCACTCTACTGTAGGCCACCAGACCGGTGAGGCACCATCTGCCCTTGGTGAAGCTGTGCTGTCTCAGATCACCTCATCTCACACGTGCCTTACTGCGTTTTCCAAGATAATCTGTTCTGTGATCCTCCCAGGTACAGAAGCCAGTCATTCCACAGTAATTCTGAAAGTAGAAGTGATGTTTCGCTTTCTCAAGTCACCAGGGACTTCATCAGACAGCCATGATTTCTCAAATACGATGGAGAGCAGTTCAGCAACCACATCAGCCAGCTCCCTCGGGGCCCCAGGATGTATATCATCTGGCCCAACAGACTTCTACACCTTCAGCCTTGTGAGGCAGTCTCAGACTTGCTCTCCCCTTGCTTGCTTTTGTTGTGGTGGGATGTTTTGCTGTCGTTGCTCTTTTTCTTCAAAGAGTGGATTTTCATTCATCTCTTGGTGAGAGCATCAAATCAGGTTGCAGTAAATACATGAGAGCAACGAGGCTGCAGTGTGTACTGGACAGTACTAGAGCACTAAGCTAGCAATGCAGAGGCAGATGAAGCTGCTTAGAAGTCCTTGTTCTGCCTTAAGTTGAATGGAAACATTCTGACGTTGAGCATCCCAGAGTTCTTGTGTGATTTTTTTCTAATCCCTCATGTTTCATACTGAAAATAATATCAGTTAAAACTTAATTGTGCAGCTTATGCATCTCATTGTCTGCGTTGAACTGCCAGATGGGAGGAAATGAGCACATACAAAGACATTTTATTCTTTAAGGTTAAATGACATGTGGTTGCTTACCTAATGTTACCTTCCAAAGAACACTTCTGCCAAGCACCTGAGCTTTTTGCCAATGTTAACGGGAAAAGGAATTACTGTGCTTTCTTCTTTCTTCCCACTCCCTCCCTTTCTTTCTTTTCAAGACTGCTATCAAGAGAGAGACATTTTTTTAGATGCCCTAATTAAAACTGTAGTACTATTAATGGTCAGCAGTGACTGAGAATGGAGTAACATTCACAATTTAACGGGTAAACCACTTGGAAAATTCAAGTGTGTTAATGTTCCTCTGTTACCCAAATTGAAGTACCAGCTATTCTAGGATGTAGGATTTCCAAATCACCTACAAAACAGCAGTCTGCCCTCCTTGATACCAGGTAGATGTTCTGAAACTTGCTAGGGGGGAGGATGCATAAATGGAAATGACGGCTTTCCCTTGCAAAGATGTGGGTATTGTCTGAGTTTAATCAACGTGAATGTAGGATCCTTTCATCAAGTGCACTTCATACTAAAGCACAATGTTCTTTAATTCATCAAACAATTGTTCTCTGTGAAAAGTGGGCAAGAGGAGGACTGTCCAGTTCTACCAACTGACCTTGGCTGTCTGCAGGGGTGGGCATCCAATGCCTCTCTGTGCAACCTGTGCCAGAGCCTCACCGCCCCTGACGTGAAACTTCTTCCTTATATCCCATGTAAACCTCCCCTCTTTTAGTTAGAATCCACTTCCCCTTGTCCTATTACACAGACCTTGCTACAGAGCCTGTCGTCTTTCTGCGCGAGGGGCGGGGTCCGGCACGCTGCTGCCGCCCGCTGTGCGAAATGCGGTAATGCGATCGCTGGCCTCTGACGGCGGCCATGTTGGCTGTGGGGGTCGTGGGCCCCGTGGCGGCCATGTTGATTGTGGGAGTGAGTCGTCGGCTTCCGGGCGGCCATGTTGGTTGTGGGAGTGAGTCGTCGGTTTCCGGGCGGCCATGTTGGTTGTGGGGTCGTCTGTTTGCGGGCGGCCGTGTTGGCTGTGGGGGTCGTGGGCCCCGTGAAGAAGTGCTGCTACTGGTGGCATCTTCCGTTCTTCTCCCAGGGCCAGCACTGCGGTCCAGGGGATCAGGTTGCTCAGCCTCGTCCCGTCTCCAGCGACGGGGCCGGCTTTTCCCCTGTTTCCTCCAGCAGAGTCAGGAGGCTTGGTGGCTTGGTCAAGGCATGCCGGCCTCGAGGGCCCTCAGCAGTGTGGGGAGCACCAAGTACACACTGCTGCTGCCTGCGGCCACCCTGGCTCAGCCCCGGCAATGCACCAAGAGCTGCCTTTGGTTCCTGATTATGCACGCACCCACATATGTGGGGCCCAGCTTTGCTTAGATACTTGTGTAGCCATGCAGGGCACTGGGTAAAGCCCTACTGCACTCC
>PPHD01017592.1:0-14969 GCA_002909625.1 Bambusicola thoracicus
GAGGAAGTTTTTCACACAGAAGGTGGTGACGTACTGGAACAGATTGCCCCAGGAGTTTGTGGATGCCCCATCCCTGGAGGCATTCAAGGCCAGGCTGGATGTGGCTCTGGGCAGCCTGGTCTGGTAGTCGATGACCCTGTGCATAACAGGGGGGTTGAAACTCAGTGATCATTATGGTCCTTTTCAACCCAGGCCATTCTATGATTCTATGATTAATGCTTAGAGTAACACTGAGCCTCCATAAACCACATAAAACATCAGTAGATTTAAGTGCTGATTCTGCAAAGCTTTAACAATAAAAGCATCTGACAATCAATGACACCGATCATTTCAATTCTGAATAGGACAGTACTTTCACTCTTGGTACATATCAGATTTTCAAGCATGGACATATGCTACTCAGAATTCAGTTATGATGTTACGCAGCACAGGAATCTACCTGGTCAAAGATTGCTCCTGCTCTTATTTAGGAGTTATGGTGCATTTGTTTGTTTGCTTTAAGAAATGGGCCTACTTGCTTTCCAGATCACCATTCTCACAGTCCTGGATGTCATCTACAGACTGTCTCCAGAGCACAGTTTCTGAGAACCAGCCATTCTATTGCTCCATTTACAACCACAGGTAGTGAAATGTGTGCATTCATATACACACATGCAGAGCACTGACATTAAAATTTACCAGTGTATCTGAGAATCTGATTAGAGCCCAACAGCATACACAGGAGGAACAGAATCCCATCAGTCTTACTGATGTACAGAATAGCTGCACAGCGCAAAAGGGAGGACTGAAGAGTTGTTTCTGTATGGTTTAATATCAGCTCTCTATTGTTAAAAACACAATCTTTGGTGAACATGATCTACTAGTTTGGCTGTAGCACACTTCCAGCTGTCAGTGGTCCACCCAGTAGGGTATGCAAACTTCAAGGCCTGCTAAGGCAGCTTCAGATGAGGGTACAGGCCCCTTCAACAGAGCTGTGTCAGGGGAGGGTTAGACTGGGTGTTAGGATAAGGCCCAGTGGGCATGGAGCAGGCTGCCCAGGGCAGTGGGCACAGTCCTGAGCTGTTGGAGCTCAAGGAGCATTTAGATAATGCACTCAGGCATGGAGTTTGGGTTTTGAGTGGTCCTGTGTGGAACCAGGACTTGGACTCAATGCGTCCCCTGTAACTTGAGAAATCCTGCAAGCACTGACAGCTACTTCTTTCCAAGGCCCAGCAATCTCTAGGTACTGCAGTTTCTATCAAGAGTTACTTACATTCTACTTAGTTCCCAGTTCTGGGGAAGGAGACGTGTTTTATGTTGTGTACAAGCACAGCAAATCCTACACAGAGCTACAACACTAATATGAGGGATAAAGCCATAGTGTTATCTTCTCTGACCTGGGTGAGAGGACCCTGTGTTACTAGCTGTAGTTTGCTTGGTCAGCAATTTAGTCCCATTAGTTTAAAAGTAATAATTGCAAAAGCTTTTTGTTATTTTGAATTATTCAGACAAGATATATGCAAGATACCTATGTGTCAACCAGCTCAGGTCTGGTCTGATTTTGCAATGAAATACATTATAAAACACCGGTGCCTGTGAGGCCCAGAGGCTGTTTAGCTATTTTTGTGCTGCACAATGCCCCTGCAGATGAGCCTGGCATATGGCTCTGGTCGATTCGTAAGCACCACCTGGCTACCTCAGCCTCACCTTCCTGAAACAGGGAGCAGCACAGAATGAAGTGCACAAAGCAGCAGCGTGATGCTCACTCCATTCTGGCCTCAGGCCAGCCCTGCTCGATGCATGACAACTCCAGCAGAACCACATGGGTATCTGCCTTATGCTCTCCAGCATTTCAGTTTCCTAGAAAATGCACGACTGCATGAAGGCTCAGAGCCAGTTGGGGCTAATCAGCCATCTCAGAACCTTAAGCACTGGGGAGCGCGTGCCAGAAACCAACAGAGCAGGACCAATGAGACATAACCATATTTGAGGAACACAAAACAAGTCTTCTCTTCTGGACAATAAGAAGCTTCTCTGCAAGTATTTCTGTAACTGTGAGGAAGGTTTGCAGTACAAAAGAAAGTGGGGAGAGAACAGTCTCCAAAAGACTTTAAACGTTTGACACAGTTCATTCATTTCACCAGCACTTACTGATCTGATTTAGGAAGCTCATTCAACAACTTGTGTATGATTTCCATCCGCTTCACTCTTTCCAAATATAGTCTTTGCTGTGGAGAATCTAGTTCAAGAAATTCTCTTCCTGTCATTTTGAAGTCCTGGATCATAAGGAAGAAACAAAGGAATGTAATCAAAGTTACACACCCCCAGTATGCATCAAACAAACATTTACATTCCTCTGCACTATGCAATCAGAAACGCATTTCCTATTTTTTTGTGGCAGCTATCAGATGTAAAATGTGCAATCCAGCTCCAGAAGTCTATATTTTTGACTGCATGAACCCTACCGAACTGCTTTCTTTAGCAGAGGGTGTTAAAGGTGGGGTCTGACAACGACTTTGAGGCAACTTAAGTGCTCGCTCTGATCACCCCTCAAGGCACCAGCTCCACAGTATCTCCAGCCCTCCGGGCCAGGCAGCAGCTTGCTGAACTCACACAGATGGAAACCACCTGGAGGCAACGATGGATGACAGCAAACGGCCTTAAGCTGCACCAGGAGAGGTTCAGCTTGGATATTAGATTATTCTCAGAAAGGGTGGTGAGGCATTGGAACAGACTGCTCAGGGAGGGGGTTGGGTTACCACCCCTGGAGGTGTTCAGGAAACATGGAGATGCAGCACTGAGGGATGCGGTCAGTGGGCATGGTGGGGATGGGTTGGATATATATATATAACCATATTGTATAAAGGTTTAAAATAATCATAAGGATATCTACTCTCTGCATTTACATGCCATCACTAATGGCTTTTTTTAATTGGTGCTCCTAGCCAGAGACATGTATCAAGTCAGAAAGTGTGAAGTTTTTGGTTAGGTATAGTGTGTAGTGATTTAAATGCTTTTTTAAGGTATTTTAAGGAATTACCCAAACTTAAGTTGTTTAGTTATGAGTGGCTTAAGTTTATTTTCTAATTTGAAAGCTATTTCCTAAAGTCCAACTACAAGACTGTATTTTATCAATGCTTACAAATACCTGAAGCGTGGGAGTCAAGGGATGGGTCCAGGCTCTTTTCAGTGGTGCCCAGCAAGAGGACAAAGGGCAACGAGCACAAACTGGAACACAGGAAGTTCCATATGAAGATGAAGAACTCTGTTACCGTGAGGGTGACAGAGTGCTGGAACAGCTGCCCAGAGAGGCTGGGGAGAGATTCAAGGCCTGTCTGGATGCCATCCTGTGCAATTCACTGCACGGCATCTGCTGTAGCAGCGGGTTGGACTCGATGACCTCCAAAGGTCCCTTTCAACCCCTACAATTCTGTGATCCACCTCAGACTGGGATACAGAAATGGGGAACACAGTGACAAAAGAGCAGTGCTCGCCTGGGCTCAGCAGAACCAGCACAAGGTTTGAACTCTTTTCTTTCTGGGGAGTTTGGGTGGACACCCAGACCTGTTTGTACGGTGAATTGCACATATAAGAGGAAACATTGCATTACTGACCAATAAGTGCCCCCAAGCAGAGTCTCACTGCCCGCTCCCCTCCGAGGGGCTCCCAGCAGCCCAACTACCCGCTGCCTTCCCCTCTCCGCACCCTGGGTGTCCTCAGACCCCCAGGCCTGACTCCAGGCCCAGCCCCAGGACTTGACACTCAACCGCAGCCCGGCCCCGGAGGGTCCCCAAAGTACCACCAAAGCCGCCGAGCTCCTTCCCCACGACCATGCGCTGCCTCAGTCCGCCCGCCCGACCTCACCGCGCCGCTCCCGCCACCAGGCCCCGTCCTTACACCGTAGCCCCTCCCACCTCCACTACCTCCCTATGGGCGCCACCATCTTGCCCGCGATCACGTGAGCGGCGGCTTCAAGAGGCCGCCTCTGATTGGGCGTCCCCCGGCGGCGCAGCACGATGGCACCCGATTGGCTGCTCTTCGTGGCGGGTGGGGGTCAGCGGCCGGCCCGGCCCGGCGCGCGTTGCTAGGGGCGGCGGATGGCGGCGGCGGCTCCTCCATGGAGACGGGGCTGAGCGGGACCCGGCAGCCGGCGGCCCAGACGCGGGGACTCCCCCTAGCGGAGCGCGGAGCTTTCCATGGGGGGAGGTCCAGTTCTCGGGGTAACCCGCTGACCCCCTACCCTCCCCCCCGGCCCCGGCACCGTCGCGGGGCGCTGCCTGCGGCCGCCTTCCCTCAGGCCCTGCGCCCTCTCCCCTTCTCCTTCCTCCTCCACTTCGTGCTCCGCTGCTCGTCCACGTCCAACCCTGCCTGCATCCTTGCTCCATCCCCTCAGCCCTGGCCCTGGCCCCCCTGCGATCTGAGGGAAATTGTCATCTTCCTTACACGCAGCCCTGCACCTCCGCTTCTCCCCTATCCACCCCAGCCCTCTCCGCTCCAAAAAGCACCAGGCAGTCCCTTTCAGAGCTGGAGAAGCGAGGGGGAGGGAAGGCGGGATAGGCAGATCTCTGGTGATGTTCACCCTCCTTCACGCGTTCAGTTTCCATCTCCTAAAGAAGACGACGTGAAGCCAAAGCCCTGTGCGTGCATCCCGGCTCCCTGTGCAGGGAAGGAGAGCTCTCAGAGCCTGCCCACCTTTTTCATAGCTTTTCCCTAACGAGATAGATGAGGAAAATCTATCCCTGTTCTGTGTCTCTCTTTTTGTTTTTCCAGAAAAAGGGAGAGAGAGAGGCTCACGTCGATGCCAACCAGCTGCGCTTCTGAGTGGGAAACTCTGGACTGATCTAATGGCTGGCTCTTTCTTTCAGTGATACTTCATTATCTCTGAAAATGAACCTTTTGTGAAGCTCTTCTCCTAATTCTCCTTATCCCGCTTTGACGAGGCGGCTGCTGTGCGAGGGAAGAAATGGCATGAAGTAAATGACTCCGGTACAAAGCGATCTGCTTTGCCAAAGTGCCCCAGTGAGCAGCACTGTCACTTTAATAATTCCAGGTCAAGGGATTGCTTTCCTCCTTTTCAATCCTCTCTTTTAATACATGGGAGGATCAGAGGGACGCTAAAGACCGTAAGGCTGGGTGGCTTGCAGATAATAAAAATGAAAGTGACTGGCCGGTGATTTCTATTGGGTAAGAGGGTGATATTGGAAGGCTGTTGTCTGGTGAGGAAAAAGGGACCTTTTCAGTCTGCTGTGTAATCGATACATAGCTAGCAAAATCCGTTCAAGAAGTGAAAGAAGTTTAAAGAGTCACTTTGGATTGCTTTTTGTCTTGCTCCTTATTTGGATTATTTGGGAGTTTTTGTCCTGCAAATAATGTGTTCTTGAACATGTACAGGTGGAGCGTTAAGACAGCTGCCTAGAGATGGACTGTGCCTTAATTGTATTACTTAAAATCTTTTAATTTTCAATCTTTGCTGCCGGAAGAGGAGTTACAATAGGGTTTTTGTATTGTCAAGGAACATTTTCTCTTGTATTTTTATAGAATCAAATATATTTTAAAGAAATTGAAAGCATCTCTTAAACACCCGAAAAGCTTTTTCCCCCCCTTTTTTTTTCTTATTTGTGGGAAACATCGGAAATCCAATACAAGAAAAAACAGCAAGTATTGCTGGAAATGAAGACTGAAGCTGCATTTCCTAACTGAACTGTAAAAGTGTTTTGCACTAGATAGCCAGTTCCTGACCTCGCAGTGCTCCATCGTTAATACCTGTAAATAAGTGCTTGCAACCAGATTCAGAAGTAGGAAGAAGAATGCCAGTCAAGAAGAAAGGTGGGCTATGAAGCTTCCTATCTCATTTTGCATCTCCATTATGTTAGATTGTTGATTTCTGCTACTTATAATTTGAAATTAAAAGAGCTTTGCTGGGGGATGGAAATTGTTTTTCTTCTGCGCTGAAAATGGGAGGAAAATCTGTGCATTTACAGTAGGAATGTTTAAATGTCATGGCTTTAAATGTGTCCTGTCAAATCTGGCCTTAAGTTTTTATTCTGTAAATATGAGCTCTCAGAGATCTTGAACAGGCACCAAGGGGAGAGCTTGGTGTTGTGAGAAGCCTCTCTTACAAACACTGCTGACTTCAAAATCATGACTATTCTCTATTCTTTACGTGTTTGGCGGGTAAAGATCAGCCATCAGTAGCAGGGTAAGCAAATAACTAAACAAAATTTCAGTGCTATTTTTAAATAAAAGTTCCAAAGTTGTGTTTTGAAGAAGATTTGAACTTTTTTTTTTAATTAATTAATTTTGATTTGCGTTTCTTAATCCAGTATAAAAGTAGTATATCTATGACTGCAGTATGTTGTAAAGTCTGTGATCAGAGCAAGTATAAAGCAGCTTTGGAAAATGTGGTTTCCAGTGTTGAGACAAGAACTGGGGCAAATTCTTACAGTGAAAGCACTTGTAGACCTTGGGTTGTGTTTGGTTCCCTGCAAATGTGGTACCTGTTTAAAGTTTCAGAAGATGCCAGTAGGATAAATGACAAGTGAGCCTTTCCTATACAGCTCAGCTCTCCAGCTGTCCTTGGAGTTGATACATCCCTGGGTCTAAAACAAAAGTGTGGAGGAAGGAAGAAAAAGTGAATGTTTGACAACAGGAAAGGGGATGTAGGCAATGTGATCTCTCATTATTTTCCTTATAGGTAATATACCCGCAGTGTTAGTTATGAGTTAACATTCACTGTGTAAATAGTAATAAAAACACATGATTGCTGGCAGTATTTTCAAACTAATAACAATGAATGAGATGTTGAGATTCTGTTTTAGTAGATGACAGTGCAGAAACAAATTTTCAAACCTGAATGGATCATTGTCATTCATGGAATTACTTAGAATTGTGTGTAGTAATGGTGGGAACGTATATGGAGGAGTATCACTCTTAATTCACACTGCTGTGCTTCAGACACATCACCCTAATGTACCGTGAGGGCTTCCCTACTATACATTTTTACAGATGGAGAAGTATGACTGCCTTCTTGGTTATTATGTTAACTTTGAAACAGATGATTGACACTGAGGATATCTCTGTGCCAGATGTTTTGCTGCATTTCAGTTTCAGAGTAGTTGCTGCAGTAGTCTGGGGGGTGAAATCATAGGGGCTCCTTTATGCAGGAGATTAGATTGGTAATCTAATCTGGCCTTAAAGATCAGTGCATTTCTTGTTTGTTTCTAGACAGTCTGTTTCGGTCTGAATGGACATCAAGGCGTCCATTTTCCCTTCTGACATAGAATCACAGGATGGCTTGTGTTGGAAGGGACCTCAAAGACCATCTAGTTCCAACCCCCTGCCCAGTGAGAATACATGCTTTGACAGCTTTTAAATACAATGAGAAACACAAATGGCCTCTGAAAGACTTTGCATCATTACATAGAATCATAGAATGGCTTGGGTTGAAAAGGACCACTGTGATCATCCAGTTTCAACCCCCCTGCTATGTGCAGACCAGACCAGGCTGCCCAGAGCCACATCCAGCCTGGCCATGAATGCCTTCGGGGATGGGGCATCCACAGCCTTCTTGGGCAACCTGTTCCACTGCATCTTACCACTCTCTGTGTGGAAAAACTTCCTCCTAATATCTAACCTAAACCTCCCCTGTCTCAGTTTAAAACTATTCCCCCTTGTCCTATCACTGTCAGCATACTGAAGTTGCCATTGTGAATGTATTTGAGTATTACAAATGTATTTAAGCATGCAGGATTACAAATATTAGTGAATCAGCAGCTTTACTGTTACCCTGTGTGACATAATTTATGGCATTTTTTTGCCAAAAATGAAGTCTAAGTCCATGCAATAAACTTTCTAAATGTAATTAAAAGCTTTCTGACAACTTGAAACACACTGTCATTTGGAAAAAAATACAAAACAAAACAAAAACCCAACTATCTGCTTTTGTTACAAGTAATCCATACTATTCCTATGGCCAAAGGAGGCTAAGAGTGTTTTCCCTCTCTTTTCTGTTCCTATTTGTTTGCTTTATGGCTTTTGCTAGTACTTTGTGTCCAACTTGTTTCCGCCTTCTGCTGATGATTTATTTTCCCTTTCTGGCGATAAATATTTGGGAGTTCACGTCTTCTGTGTTCCTCTCCCATGTCATCTGTAGGAATCTCAGTGGGACACTTCTAGGCTATGCAAAATCATGCACTGCAATAGCAGCAGTAAGAACGGGATCGTCCCTCTGCGTTTCAGAACTTCTCAGTGTGTTGCTATTTTGAATTTGATCAAAACATTCTCCTAAAATTGGTAGCCCTGGCCTGTCTAGGCAGGAAAAATAGTTTAATTGTAACAAAATTTGTAAGTTAGAGGAAGCTCTGATTTCTTACGTACATGGAGAAAAGGGCTTGCTGCTGATTCTGGTCATGTTGATGTCAATTTGTGATTGCCCTTGCATGATGTGCTGGAGCAACATGATTTTCTCTTCTCAGCTTATTCTGAAGGGAAGCAGGGCTCTGTGTTCCTCACTGACCGAGTTGACATGCTTGCTTGCTGCCAACCTCAGGGGAAAAAAGAGGAAAAAGAAACAAGTCTGGAAAGGGAGAGTGAAGTACCCTGCGGGCGTGGAATGTGCTCCCTCTAGATAAGGGATGAGACGTTGTAGGGATACGTGTGCTGCTGTTAGTGATTCAAGCAGTGGCTGTTCTCTTGAGCTTTACTGTTTATATCATGTGATGTAAAATTTTAAGAGTCAAACTCAACAGTTGATTTTACCCACAAAGTTATTTGCCGCACAGCGCCGTTTGGAGACAGTGTGGGATGAACAAATTTGGGAAGTGAATGGATTCATTATTTTCTCTTAATTTGTACTCTTACTTTCACAAATTGACTCGTGTATATTTAAATACAGCTGTTCATGGAACTTCTTGAGGAAAGCTTTGCTTCAAAACGAAGTAGTACTGACTTAGTAAAGTCTTGGCTTAGTAAGCCAAGATAGCTTTTGATATGGTTTTTACATTTCTCCTCCCCCTCTCTCTCAGAGTTACTTACCCCTTTTAATTTTTGTTAACTCTAAAGCAATGTATTTAGACTTGTAAGTGCATGAATGTTGGTTTCGTGCACAAAATACTGAATATTGTAAAATGTTACTGCAACTTGTTCGTATCTTTCACAGTGACAGAAAAAGTAAAGTAGATCCATGCTCCGCTATAGAGACAAGATTCCACTCTTGAACCCTGCTTGCAATTGACACAGATGTGGCAGAGACCCCTACATAGATTCATTAAGGTTGGAAAACACCTCTAAGATCACCTAATCCAGCCATTAACCCATCCCCACCATGGCCACTAACCATGTCCCTCAGTGCCACGTCTCTGAAAGAACAGGCAGGCATTGGCACAGGCTGCCCAGAGAGGTGGTTGGGTCACCGTCCCTGGAGGTGTTTAAGATATGTTCAGGTGTTGTACTGAGTGACATGGCTTAGTGGGGAAATGGTGGTGGTAGGTGAATGGTTTGACAGGATGATCCTGGAGGTCTTTCCCAACCTTGGTGATTCTATGTTTCTGTCTCCATGGCTCTTCAACACTTCTATGGCTGGTGACTCCACCACCTCCCTGGGCAGCCTATGCCAATGCCTCACCACTCTTTCTGAGAAGAATTTTTTCCTAGCATCCAAGCTGAACCTCCGCCACCTCAACTTAAGGCCATTACCTCTCCTGCTATCGCTGTTACCTGGGAGAAGAGGCCAATCCCCACCTCACCACCACCTCCTTTCAGACATTTAAGGTCTCCCCTGGGCCTCCTCTTCTCCGAACTAAACCTCCAGATGCTTGGCTGCACATAGAAAGGCATTCTGGTTCTTTTTGGCCTAGAGTAATTTATTTTTCGTCATACCTCTTGTATAAGGAAATGCTTTCAAGGACATATTGAGGCAACCAACAAGAAGAATTAAAAAGCATTGATCTGATCCCATGTGGACTGCAACTGCCGTTTAGGAGAATCTGCTAGATGTGCTTTAGGAAATGCTGATTATAGTGATAATGCTAATTTTACGTCTCTGGTCTGTTGAAAGGAAGAGGTCTAAAAACAACTGATCAGGAATTCTTAAAGCAAAATATATTGTGGGCCAGGAAATTTAGCTTCTGTTAATGTACTGGGAGCTCTTTGTGTACCGTGTGTCTTTTTAAATAATAGAATTTGAATTTAGAATTGTAACTTCTGGTGCTCAGAAGTGTTAATGGACACAGTTGCAGTCTCCTTACAGCCTACTAAGCAGGAAATCCAGTAGGCATTGAAGTAGGGGATTTTTGTTTCCCTTTTCCTTCCAGCAAGCATTACAGGCTGTTTGTCATTTCAGCTGCTGAATAAATGTTCTCAAATAAATACATGGCTAAAAAGCCACATTTTTCATCTTAGTTATTACAGTGAATTGATGGGGAGCAGTGCAAAGATGAAGGCTAGCTTTACAGGCCAGGGAAAGAACAATTTTCCAAGAGTGGGACACGTAACAGGAAATTGCTCTCTAAGGTTTGTGGAGGGAGCACAGGGTAACCACAGTGACCGACGTGACTCAGTGAGATGATGCTCAGCCTCTCCTTTAAATTTTAGTGGGAAAAAAAAGCATCTCATTTTCTGAAGTCTTTATGACAGCTGTCGTGTGTTTTGTGAGTGCTATAAATTAACAGCATTCATTATTTTTGTGGGGAAAAGTGACATAAATTGTTGTACTGTTAGTCACTAGAATTGGAAGCAGCCATACTGTTGATAGAGACAAGAGGCAGCTGTGCATCCTCTCCTCAATTCCCGTTAAATGCATATTGCATTCAGTGGAAGCAATGCTATCTTGCATGATAAGCATTTTTTTTTTTCCTTCTCAGCCTCCCTTCTTTCCTTCTGAATTTCTTCCAGATGGTAGAGTTAGATGTCAGAGGGTGACCATGGGGGGAAAAAGCTAAATTTGCACCCAGCTGCCAAATATGATATAAGGGGATTTTGTAGTCCCTGCTTCAGCAAAATGGGAATTACTGCCTTACTCAGTTTTGCTTATTTTGATGAGATCCCAACAAGTTTTTCCTTTGTACAGGTATTGCGAGTCTGTTTCGCTGTAGTACCTCGTTTCATTTGCTGTAGATTAAAACAATGCCAAACAATGTCTTTATAAAAACAAAGACCATGTTTTCTGTTGCCATATTCATCCCAGAAATAGCCAGGGGTGCCTTGACCTTGGGAGCTATTGGAGAGGGTCTAGAGGAGGGCCACAAAGATGATCAGAGGGATGGAGCAGCTCCCCTTTGAAGACAGGCTGAGGGAGATGGGCTTGTTCAGCCTAGAGAAGAGAAGGCTGCAGGGTGACCTCGTTGCAGCCTTCCAGTACCTGAAGGGAGCCTATAAACAGGAGGGGAGTCAACTTTTTACAAGGATAGATAATGGCAAGACAAGAGGAAATGGTTTTAAGTTGAAAGATAGTTGTTCGTAGCAAGAGAGTAGTGAGGTGCTGGAACAGGCTGCCCAGAGAGATTGTGGATGCCCCGTCCCTGGAGGTGTTCAAGGCCAGGTTGGATGGGGTCCTGGGCAGCCTGACCTAGTATTAAATGTGGAGGTTGGTGGCCCTGCCTGCGACGGGTGGGTTGGAGCTTCATGATCCTTGAGGTCCCTTCCAACCCAGGCCATTCTATGATCCTATGACATGATGGGTAACGACTACTAACCAAAATCACTGCACCCTACTGGAGCAATTCCAGTCTCCTTCCAGCTGAGTTCTCGGTGTTGTGCACTACACTTGTGCACTTGCAGGTAGATGCATGCTAAGCTGTGCTCTTAAAAGAAAATAAAAATCCCCCCCACAAGTAACCCAAACAGATTTACGGACGTAATTGCCAAATGTTCTAAACGTAGTTTCCTGTTGTTGCCCAGAGGGACGTGTTTTTTTCATCAGCTCAGAGCCTCTACTCCGATACAAAGGTTCTCAAATGAAAAACTCCTAAGTGGTTCTGGGTAAATGGAAGCTCATACTGTGTATTTTGGTAATAAATAAAAGCACAATGTCATTCCATTCTATTCCACTTTATGTCAGTGTTACTGGGTTAGATCTGAATTTTCTTAATTCCACATTGTTTTCTTTCATGTGAAACAATACTTCTGTTGTATGAGGTTTGGAAGTTCCTTATTCCGAAACAGACGCCTTTGTGTTCGCTTTTTGCCTCATTCCAGTTCTCACATTTATGTTCATTTTGGTTTTGAATGTTCTTTTAGAGCAGAAACATACACAGCAGCTGCATGGTGTAACTCCTGGTTTTCACTCTTACAACTATACATCAAGTTCTACTTGTCTTGTATATGACATACAACTAAACTGTAATCTCTCCAAGCAGGGCTCTTGATTTTTTTTTCTGTGGCTGTTAAGCTTTGCCAAGTTGCCTGTATTTTACTGCATAAATAAGAGGTTTTCATCAGTTGTTACATCATTTTGGGGGTGTGTGGCCTCATTTCCATTCTGTCTTCATATTTGCATCATTGATTTTTACACTTAGATTTCAACATTGTGACACTTGAAAGGCCGAAATAAGAAGCTCAGGTGAAGCTAATTACACTTGCTGGGTTTTTCTAATTCGAGAAGATTTTCAGGGCTGCAGAACCTGTTTATTTTGGGAGCTGAGACACTAACAGTCTGTCTAGCCAGGACAAGAAATGTGAGAAAACATCACCCACAAACAGGCCCTGAATTACCTTCAATGGGAGCTGGGAAAAAAAGAGCTCGTTAGGAAATAGGAATGGCCCCATTGGGATCAGCAGCTGATAACAGCAACTGATAACATCAGCTAAACCCTTCAGCTGCCCTATCAGCTGCTGAACCCTTCTGCACTCCCTAAAAGGAAGTGACCTAGTAGACACCAGGTCCCAGAAAGAGCCAATGGTGAGGAATAAGTGGACTCTTTCTTGTTATAAAGATAAAATGGTGATACAGATAACAAACAGATGATGGGCTAATTATTATATTATTATTATTTTTGGAGAGTTGATTGTAGAAAGAGGTGAGTAGAGGAGTGGTGTTTGTGGGGTTGCAGGGTAAGCTATTCCCATCTGCTCAGATGGAGCTGGGAACGCAGCTTTGGTTGCAAGGTGCTTTCCCTTCAGCAGAAATGCTGGAGAAAAGTCTGGTTTTAAGGTGAGCCAGTCCCTACCTGATCTTTATATAGTTATTCTGTTCCTTGTAAGTACGTTTAATCAAGTATAAAGGACTATATTTAAAACTTGAAAAAAGAAAAGTGGAGGTAGTGGTTAAACAGAACAGATGTATAGTTACGTGTTGTAAAGCCAAGCGTGAAGACACTCAGACAGCATGCTTACATTGCAGCTAATCAGCAATGAAAACTGAATTTGTTCGTAAAGACCCCAAAAGTCCGATTCTTAACAAACATGTTAAAAAAACCCAAAAGGAACTGAAGCATTCTTTTGTTTCGTGTATGTTCATGCTGTGTTTCATAAAGCTGACAGTCCTCTTCAGCTTCGCCCACCAGTCTGTGTTCTGTGGCATTACTCAATCTTCAGTCAGGGTTTAGGAACTGCTTTAAGAGAAAGTTAATTCCAGAAGACAGAATAAAAGGCTTTGGAAATGTAAACCAAGTACCAAATTTGCAAGGACTGGAACTGGTTAGCCTGGAAAGGAGACTGAGAAGGGGAGGGATGTGAGAAGTCGCACTGTGTAGAACAGGCTATAAAGGGAGCGATGGTTTGTTTTCTACATTGGCATCTGGAGGACAAGAAGTAAGTTGTCCTAAATTATAATAAGAAAGATGGAAATTATATAGAAAAAAAATATATATGTGTGTATACATGTATATATATGTGTGGATCAGTTGCATCTTTAAGTGCTGAAATTAGCTGCTGTGGACTTTGCAGGAGGTTAGCAGTGAAGTTGGGTCCTGCCCAGCAGGGAGGTAGATAGAAAAGCCCTAATGGGGCTTCTCCAGGCTCTGTGTATCTGCAATTTCTGATTTTCAGAGCGTCCACCTGACAGATCACGGTGTAATTCCTGCCCTTCTCAGCAATCTCACTTGCAGAGCATTTAGCCCTGCTTCTTGCATCATTTTCACAAATCAGTATTCTGGGAGAAGAGGCTGCTGTGCAATTTCTGCCATTTGATTGCTGCCTTTTGCTCTGACTGGAACACGGAGAGCTGCAGGAACACAACTGCATGTTAACACAGCTTGGTGCAGAGCTCCTGACCTCCTTCGAGTCCAATCTCACTCGGTGTTTGGATGTTTTAGCATAGCTGTGTGTGCAGTGTTGCTCAGTTCTGTAAAACATGCTGTAAAACTGCTGCACAGCAGTTCTGGCTGAAAATCGGAGCCATTTCTTGGCTGCTAAAAGCATCAAAGTCTGGAATGATACCTCTTCACAACTAACCTGCTCCTGGATTTATGTTTTGCAGGAAGACAGAGAATTCACAAAGGCTAAGGTTAATTTCAGAAGGCTAGGCTTCTTTATACGTTTAATGGAGAGTGTGTGCTTTCTCAGTAGGGCGACTCAGAGCAAAAACTTAACTTTACATCTCATTCCTTGAGAGAGTCTCTTCACTGACTCACATTTAATCTTCATAGCCCTGTAGCACTTGCCCCTGCTGCTTCTTTGCTTCCTAGAAGCTGAAACCACTGAAATAAGACTGCTTGGCAGTGACTTAAGTGATTAACCCTCTTTTTCTGTCCCCTTTCTTTCCCTAGTAGGACAGTAGATGGGTTTACTTGCCATGCGTTCTCCCAAGAACTGTTATTTTTAACCCCTTTACTTATTTGTTGGAAGTGCTCAGCACACTCAGTGATAGTATTTGTCAGATACACCATATCTTATGTTTCCTTGAGGTTGAATAACCCATATGGTGTCTTTCCTTGAGGGTTTATTAAAGCCCTGTTGCAGCTATGAAGGGCCAGAGATGCTGAGGGATTTCTGGTTTGTACAGAGCCATCTATTCCCTGTCTGCTGTCCCTCTGTGCAATCTGATAGATTTTTTT
>PPHD01017595.1:2244-14967 GCA_002909625.1 Bambusicola thoracicus
GCTCCACCCCTTCCGGTCACTCAGGTGAAATCACATTCACCTGTGCCTCTGTGGCTGACTCAGCACTTGCCTCAGGTAGTCAATCAGAGGTTCAGGCTGTGATTCAACAGTTCCCATACATGGAGTTTTGTAAATTGCTGGGAGACAGCTCATCTTCAGCTGGAGCTGAAGGGTTCATACTGACCACATCTTTGCTTCTGGCGAGGACCTTGGCTGAGGAGCAGATGCTCAGAGGTGGCTGATGAGATATTAGCAGAGACTGACCCCAAGGACTGAACAAGCAAGGAAGAACTCATCCCAATGAACTTCAAATGGTCAGCCTTGTATGTTGCAAGATCTTAGTAGGGAAGAAAGCCCCTGTGCAAAAGAGTAAGATGAAAAGGATTTCAAACTACAGACTGGGAGATAGCGAGTGAACAGAGAGGAGCAGGGATTGATAGCACATTTTAACATCTTTATAACCACAGTTAATCAGGAAATGGCAAGGTGCAACCCAGGCAAATAAAGCCCCTTCTAAAAGGGCATAGAAACTGAAGCAGTCAGGCTGGATGCATATGTGCTTCTGTCTGCCTCAAGTCTAAAAGTAAGATGTGAGACTAAAATGCTTGTTTTTTATATGAATATTGACCCAACAGAAACATCAGAGACTTTCCAGAAGAAATACAACTACTGGCTCATTGTAATACCCTGATAAAAATTAAGTGGGAAAGAACCAAAATAAAGCCTGTTTAAATGAGGAAATGGAAAAGAATATGAACTCTGTCACATTAAAAACAGAAACAGACAGGGAAACTAAAAAATATTTTGAAGAAATAATTTGCTAACGGACCAAAAGCTTTCTCTCACTCATCAGTGGCAGGAGCTTTGCCAGAGGGGCTGCCTATGACCAGGTACACTGCCAGCGGGTGGTCAGGGTATCAAAGGGGCCTGGGGGAACACAAGCCCTAAGAGAACAGCTACGTAGATTACCTTATCTGTGCTCAGCATACAAAAGCTTAGTGAAATTTGCACTGCAGAACCATTTGTTAAGGGGATAATGCAGAGAATCTGCCTTAGATTGAAGAGCCATTAGATGAGGTTTTAGAATAAACAGGTGAAACAGATAGTAACAAATGAATGAGAAGCAGATGTTACTCACTTGGGGGTGAACACTAATGTGAGATTGCTGTGCTGTTAAGGGATGGTGCATAACCTTTTACTTCAAACAGCCAAAGAAAAGACAGTGGCATGTGACATTGATTGCCTTTAAGTTCTGTGAGGGACTTGGAGAAATGCAGTAAGTCTGATACTTAGAACAAGCAAGTGGTAAAAACCATAGTAATAGAATAGTTCTGAGGCCTGTATGGACTAAGGGAAGAATCAACAGAGCATTGCAGTGAGGAGCAACAAAGCTTCACCGTCACCTTACAGCTTCAGACAGAACAATGAGGCTTCAGGGAAGAACATTCCTAGTCAATACAATCTGCTCGTGTTCTGGGAAGTCTTCATAAACTGCCACAAGAATTTGCTACAGGCTGATCTAGTATGGGCTAGGAGGGCAGATCCTCTTGGGAGTTAGCTCCTGGCCACAGGACAGAGAGGTGATGAAAGCATTACTGAGCCATTTTCACACGGGGGGAAAGTCACCAATAGCATCCCACGGGGAAAGCAGGGCCAGGGCTAATCCACATACTGATAAATGGTAGAGCAGCTCAGACTGCTGACGGGACCATCTTATCCAAGATAGTAAAGTGCAAGGAGCTGCAAAACCACCTCATGAGCCAAGCAGTGCAGTGACATGTGAACTGGGTGAAAGAACTCCCTTTACAAAAGCCATGTCATCACATGACTTGGGAATTACAGAAGTGCAGAATGTGGTGCTATGTACTCATGCTATGAGTATTATTAGTTTTGTAGCTCAAGCTTAAGCTAAACTTTGTTATTTTTCTAAGATTAAAATCAAGAGTAGGAAAAAATAACCCGTTCTCATGGGTTTAAGCCATGTATTTCTTTGTTCTGTGTTATTTGAGGACAAAGCTGTGCTTTGACAAGCACAATGCCAACACTGCTGCCAAAAGCAGCAGCTCTGCCCTTTCAAAAAGGCAAATTATTGGGGGGAAGCATAAAATTGGCAGCCAGAGCTGAGAAGAAGAAGGCAAAATGGCTGAAGGCAGGGCTGGCTTAAGTTGGTCCCAAGCACAAACTGACCTGCAGTTTAATTTAGATGATTCCCTTTTCGACAGCTGTCCCTTGTGAAGGATAACTGTCCTCATTCTCTGTGCCAGCAGCAACAGTTGGCAAACCCTTCTGAACGTGGTGGTTACACAAGGGCCCTTCTTGGCTCTGCCAGGCCTCTTTGAATGAGAGAAAATCCCTCGTTTATGAAAGAAAACACCGCATAGATGACCTTTGCTCTACTATTAGAATTTTATTTATCAAATTTAATCATCTTATTTCTTGAAGGATTTTGGTTTGGTTTGTAATCTTGAGGACAAAGAACAAGTCAAAAGTGGATGCTAACACTTAAATAAGCCATTTCCAGTCTAATGAGCAGTTTAATCACTAACAGACATTCATCTTGTACTTTGACAGCAAGCTCAAATTTCTCTTTAGTGTTTATCTAGACTTACATGGCTTGTTTCTCCCTTACACAACTGCAGTTGGTGCTAAGATGGTTTGTCGCTGGTTTTTTTACATCAACTGTTGCAAGAAAAGCTGTGAGTGCTGAAGAGAAGTAGAAATTTTTGCACTCCCAAGCACACCCTGATAAATTCTCTTTCATATCATACAGGCAAACTGGCCATGTCAATACTGCTATTTGGGAAAAATCAGTTTATGTCTGAGAGCAAAATCAGAGAGATTCAGAATAGAAGATATTTGCAATAAAGCATGAAAGGTGAGGTACAAACCTATAGCCCATATGTGGCAACTTCCTCTCACAGAAATTTTGTATTAAGTCACGCAAGATGTAATATATAACCTGCTCCTGAAATCATACTTGTCTGTTCCCTGTTCGTGACAGGGTCCCTGTCCCTACTACCACTTTCTGCAAGAGTCAACCCAAAGCACTGTCATGCAGCACTGGGCAGGGTTTTACTATTATTGTAACTCATAAAGGCAATTGTAAAATTATTTAGCAAGGTGGCAGAGTAAGGACAATACTAGAGTAGATCTAATAGCAGAGAATTAAGTTTTACTGAATCTAGTACATCAAATATGCTTTAGATGTAGATGAATGAATGCTTAATTTACATTATTTGTATTATAATGAAGCAGTGATTTTTGCTACATGAAGGATATCTATGTATCTTGTACCCTCCCAAGAACAAAGCTAGAAGAAATCACCAGGGCAGAAATGATACCAGATGGAGGAGATGGAGAGCTGGGCTAACGCTGGGATGGACCCACTGTGCTTCCTTCTCTCCAGCAATGAAATAAAAGTCTAAAGGTTCTACAAGGAGATGCTGCATTGGCCTGTCGTAAAAGGAAAAGGAGATTCGGGGATTCAAAGCTTGGCCCTGGATGAGGAGCCCTGCAGAGCAGCAAGGCACTCTCCCACCAGGTGAGCGGCCTCCTCGGCTGTGCCTCTGTGCACTGAAAAGCCGCCTGCCCCGTGCCCGTAGTTGTGGACCACCAGCAGCTTTGCTCCTCCCTGGCTCAGAACCTCTCTCTGCAGTCTCACACGTGATCTGGATGGCCTCAGGCCCACCTTCACCCTGATATCCTGAGCTCGCTGCAGCGAGGGCTCAAGGGAGCAACATCTGTCAAAGATGTCTTTGGTAGTGCCAGGGTCAGGGGAGAGACGCCAGCTCTCCTTTTCCCTGGTTCCCCCGAGAGTTACGCTGTCTATTCCCGGGTAGATGTAAGTTAGGCCATCCCCATCCCGGATGAAGTTTTTCACCCAAGGAGCATGAACCTTGAGCACTTGTCCCCTGACGGGGAACAGCTGCTGGTCCCCCACGAGCTGGCGGGCTCCAATGCCCGCGCAGTTGACAACAATGTCATACTCGCTGTGCAGCTCCCATAAGTCTGCAACTCTTCTGGTGTGTATCTGGACACCATTTGCTTTCAACCTGCAAACAAACAACCAAAAAAATAAACAGAATTGAGGCAGAAAAGAACCCACTTAGACCCACGTGTAATTATTAGGCACTTTATGAGATTGTCTTTAACGTACAGATTAAAACCAAAATGGGACAGGAGAAGGGACACAGAGTAAAGAAAACACCATGGGGCTTCTGTTTGTGATCTGACTGATCTGACTTGATCAAAGCTATTTTTTAACTTGGTTGGGCTGGAATTAAGGTACAGTGTTACGTGGGATGGTCTGGCATATGACCCTAGGTAGACAGTTCCTTGTGGTCTCTGTAGGACTCTCAAGCTTTAACAGCTCAGGTAAGCTGAAAACATCAGTTTTATCACCAACCACTTATGCTAGTGACATCATTATTGCACTTTAGATATTCCACATCAATTTCCAACTCAACTCCTGACACCTGGGGGCCTGGGTGCAAGGGCGATGCTGTGGCATCTGAGGAGGTCTTGTGCAGCTGCCCTGGCTCAGCAAAGTGCTAGGAAAGCTCCTAAGAATCATAGAATCATAGAATTGTTCAGGTTGGAAAAGACCTTAAAGATCATCAAGTCCAACTGCAACCTAACCATACTACCCTCACCTAAGCTTCGTCATTGGGATGCTGCCACCGCACCATAAAAAATACACCAATAGAAAGCTGCTGAAACTCCTGGATTAGGGGAAATGACCGGGGATAAAATCCTGAAGTCCACTCCTGGACCAGCAAGGTGAGCGCAAAACCAGTCTTCCTTGTAGCTTGCCAAGAGAACAGTCTATAAACACTGTTCACGTCACCAGGGTTTTGAGAATTAGTTACACGTTTAGTATGTCCTTGTTTCTCATCACCAGGGAGAAAGAAAAGCTTGATCATCTCATTAAACTAAATTCTTGGATGAATAAGAGGGCTATACTAGGGATTAAGGTGAGACCAGATACCACGTGGCAGATACTGAGTTTAACAACTTGCTTGCGCTTCAGCAGCAATCTCCAACTTGGTTAGCAATGGAACATGACAGAGTGTATGCACAGAGTGGGCAGCACAGTGCTCCCACAGCTCTGCAGCACTCCCTCCCAGGCTGGCTGCTGGAACGTGAAACATTCTCTCCCATGTTGCAGTGAGATGAAAGGCATCCAAGCCATCAGCTCAGCTGGCAATTTGTACCACAGCATGGGTACACGTCTCTTCACTTAGCCTGAAATCAGCCTGCAGCCTATCGCTTTCTCTCAAGAGGAGACAATCATTTGCTCATTTTAGGAGTACTTACACGGGCTAAATGTACATGCCAGATTGCTGCATTTTCCCTTCTCCAATTTCATCCACACGTAATGAGCCCCCACCAGTTTCCCCACCTGGGCTTTTTTTCCACACACCCATCCTGCCCCAAACCAACCTTTTCTCCAGCCACAGCAGGTAGGGGGGGCAGTCACACTTCAGCGTTGTAAAGGCCTGGCCGTGGCTGTGCTGTGGGAACTTCTGCAGTTCTGCTGCAGACATTGGTCGGAACCCCAGGACAATGTCAGACCAAAAAGGCACCTCAGCTTCTGAAGGGTTTTTAAAGATCTGCCAGCTGAAAGAACGCAAGCAAAATAAGCTGCAAAATGTAGCTGCTAGTGCTATGCCCCATTGCTGCAATCTTAGCACAAACCCAAGGATCCAGCAGTCTGTTCCCACTGAACTACACAGCTCTGCAAAGGGCAATCACTTCTGTCTGCTAATGCAGCACATGCCCTGGCACACAAGCAGAAGGTCTGAGTGTTATACTCTGGGGCAGATCAACCAGAAATAGGCTTAGGGTCCAAGATTAAAACTTGTCAAATGCCAAGAACTGAAGAAAACAGTATGATCACAAAAGGCTGCAGCTGGAATTGTGGAGGGACTGGAGAGAAGATCTCTAACCTACACTCTGTGCCACTTCCACCCTCCTGCATCTTGCCTGCTCTCCAGCCGGGGGCAGCTGGCTGCAGTGAATTTATCAAAGTGCCCAGGAGGTTGAGAGCTGTGGTCCAGGACTCCTGAGAAAGGAGGGCTCTGCTTTGTGGACAGCTTGCAAAGCAGTTCTGCAGAAGCTGTGAAAATACAAAGAAGTCTCCTCATACAGTATCCCCACCGTGCCTGTGGGCACCACAACTGGACCTTTCCATGGGCCACTTGCACACATGGTTACATGTATTCGTGTACCCATAAAGCCCAGCTCCAGCACTCTCAACAGGTAAATTTCAGTGTACACCACAGGCAGCATGAAGTGGCCCTGAGCACACCCACTGCACTCCCATGCCAACTTGCTGAAGCCGGAGCGTCCTGCAGTCCCACCCCTCTGGAGATCAACTCTGCTGCAAGCAGCTGGTTGGTGACAGCACGGAGAATATCCATTATAAGAATAGTTTGTGGCAGGCCAGTATCACATGGTTTCTCTATGCACACCTATGCATGAACTTCGCTTGAAAATACATCCTATTGAAGCAGCTGCAGTGCAGTTTCTTGGGAATACGGTCATGAGAGCTACCCTTTGAGAGGCATGCACCTGAGCTTCAGAAAAAAAAGCCTCTGCCTGCTGCAGCACACAGTAGATGTGTGCCAAAGGCTGCCCTGCGGCTGCTCTTACCCAGAGACCAGGTGAATGCCAGCCTCTGACGCCTCGGCTGAGTTGCTGATAGCAAAAAGGTAGGTGAAGGTCTCTTTGAACCACTGCTTCTGCACGTGGATCAGTGTGCCTGCACGCAAATACAGTTGAACACACAGGAGGGTGAAAACACAAAGAGGTGAAGTACACAAGGAGGAGACAGGACAGGTGGGAGTGAGGGAAAAGGTGCTTTTATCAAAATGCTGGCACACCAGCTCACACGCACCTGGGTAGGTATGAGGGATGAGCATGCCAGCTGCCACATCGCTCGTCGTGTTGGGGCTGAACTGCTCTGAAAGGACGGTGATGGAGCAGCAGTTGGGGTTCACCTCAGCAATACGTAACGCTGTGGACAGTCCGATGAGCCCCGCACCCACCACTGCCACCCTGGGGGCTGCCATTTGTGGGGTGGGGATTGGCGGAGACAGGCACCTATGGGCATTTGAGATGGTGTATAGGTTACATGTCCCAGGTGCAGTGTGCACAGCATCCTGCCAGACAGCATCCTCGGCTCTTAAACACCTGCACAGGATACAACATAACCCCTGGGGCTAAATGAACACTTGCCACTGCACAAAGGTGAGGATGAGCATCACCACCCCTCAGCATGACAACCCATATTTGAGAAGTGTCTCAACTCAGACAGTCCCTGCCCCTTCCACAGCACAGAGCAAGAGAGAGGTTGGTGCATAGGGCACTGGTGTAGCAATCTGGGGTAAGGCTTTTTCAGTGACACCCAGGGAGTGAGGCACCCATACATCTTCCTGTGGGAGTACAGAAGTGCCCCTTGGAGTTCCTTCAGCCACTAAGGAGGAACAATGTTGTTTGGACATCAGCATCTGCAAACTCCCTAAAGCAAGGGAATAAACGGGCCCAGAGCAGACTGGACAAAGGCAGAGGTGATAAATCCTTCAGATTTATATTTAGTTAATGCGTTACATTATTATTAAGCTTTTATTAAATACAAGAATTGAGGTGCGCCTGAATTCCTTTGGGGATTCCTGCCAAAAGCTGAGGGTACGCCATGGGGAAAGGTTTCTTTTGCCTACAGATCTCGTGCCTTTCTGAAGTACTGTCAGTATTGACTCTTGGAGAGGGTGCTGGTTGAGATGGGCCTTTGGTCTTGCTTGCTACAGTTTTAGTTTTGTTCGCCTCATGTGTCCAAGGGGACTCACTCATCCTTGATCCTTCACTGCAGAATCCAGCCTCACCAATTGCTCTCTGAGAACCTCTTCTGGAAAACAGCACCTGCAGTTGTAAGGGTAATGCTGATTTCCCTTCTATCTTTCTGTGGCCTTTGACACATTTGATGAAAGTTTGGATAAGACAAACTGTGTGAGTTTACATATGTTTACAAGGTCCTTACTCACAGTACTTCATAGCTTCTCACTTTCCCTGCAGAACTACATGAAGTTTGATGCCATAGAATTGTGGAATCATTAAGGTTGGAAAAGACCACTCAGATCATCTAGTCCAGCTGTCAGCTTATCACCATCATGCCCACTAAGCCACGTCCCTGCTGTGTGGTAAGGGAGGGGGGACCAGCATTGCTGCTTATCATCGCGTTCTTTCTGCACCACGGCCCAAGGTTGTTGCAACCTTTCCTCCTGTTCAGGAATGATGCTTAACTCTTTTCCTGTCAATTATTACATCTCCTTTCACAAGGCAACCACAGAAATGCCCACACAGCAAGGAAAGAGGACACAGTGCAGGAGTAAAGATGAACCCTGAACCAACACCGCCAACCCACTTTGCTGTCACCGTAAAGCCAGTCTGAAGAAATTCTGCTCTGAACACAAGCCGCACCCCTCAGCCCTTCCAGCGCCCTAAGGACTAAGGTGGGGATTGAATTTCCCGACTGACCTCTCTGCAGCTGGGGAAGAAAGGGGAACTGCAGCTCAGTAGCGGTTTGGGTTTCACTGCAAACTTCCCCGGATCAGATGGGATTTTCACAGGAGAGCTGGTTTGATGTCGGCTGATCCCAGCACTGCAAAAACTCTCAGGAGCGTGAGCAGGATGGGGCTGCCAGTACTGCTGGAGCCCACAGGAGCCCAGCCACGATGGACAGTTGTCACGCTGTTGTTCCAGCACTGACTACTGCAAGACAGGAGCGTATCTGGTCTTAATGTGCTAACGTGCCAAAAAATAACCGAGTGCAAAGCAGGGGCTAAAGGCCACCCCGCTCCCAGCAGCAAGCACAGCCTGAGCTCAGCAAAGCTGCTGATGCAATGAGCAGAAGGATTACTCGCCCTCCTGCCTGCACGCACCTGGGAGGGCTCACAAGGACAGGCTATTTTTACCCAGCATGGCCAGCCAGCTGACACAGTGCCCCCGCCAACCTGCTCCTCTGTGGCCAGAACAAATGGCCGGGCCAGAGAAAAGCCGTCAGTTTTGTCTCCCTGCAGTGCAGGCAGATCCTTTTTGACCCATCTCCTGACATACCCAACTGCAGTCCCACCTCTGTGAGCCCTTGAGGCCTGCAGTGCTGCCCTGAGGCCCTGCAGCTGCCTGAGCAGGCTGCTTCCTCCCTCCCCTCCCTGCTGAGCACCATCTCAGCTGACAAAAAACAAACCGAAACAGAAGTAAACAAGAGTGGGGAAAGGGAAATACCTGGAGAAGGGAGGCCGGGTGGGCCCTGAGAGCTGCCCCAGCCCCTCTGCTGCTGCAGGCTGCGTGTGTCCGGCCCAGCACTGGCTCTGAGCCCGGGCACAGCTGAGCTCCACTCCCCGGCTGCCAGGACTTGGCTTGCTGCGCAGTGAGGAGGCTCCCAGGCTCCTCCATCCCACTTTACCTCCCTTACTAGCATTTAACTGCACGCTGGGTGTTTCTGAAGTTGCCCCGAGCTCACTGTAAGACTCCAGCAGGCAGTCAGAGTGGTGATAACACACATGGCACGTCATTCAGCATGGTTGATAAGAACAAGCCAGCCAGCCAAGCCTGCGAGCATTTACGCTATCATCAGGAAAATGCAACTTAGCCAGAAGCACACCTGCCTGCAGGATCCCCAAGGCCCTGATAACACTGTACAGCAGGGTGTCTTACTGCAGGGCGCATGGTGTTCCTGTGGCATTTCGGCTGACTACTGATGGCCTGAACTCAGAGCCTCAGCAGCGCAGCTCCCCTCCATCCTCCTGGAGGAGTAGCATTTGCCATGAATTCTCTCGGCAGCAGCTTTTTCCCCACAGCTGCCTCAACATGGAGCAGGAAGACCCCAAGGGGCATGGGAGCACAGCAACAGGGCAAACATAGCACAGACTGTGCACAGCACTGCCTCACCTCCCTGCAGAGCTGCTCTGAAACCGTGCAAGTAAAGACATGATTTAGTACACACACATAATCAATGACCTTTTTAGTTGCACTTTTCCCTTCAGTGATGAAAAGAAGAAGGAATAATTTTGCCAAAATGATAGTATAGCTTGATATTCTCTGAAAGGTTTGAGAAGAACAGCGAATTGTATAAGACAGGGAAGAAATCTCTTAATATCAGGCAGGTACTGGCAATACTGATTTCTGTATCAAAAAGCTTTGTGAAAGTACTCATCAGAGAATGCCTGTTTATCCTCGGTTCTTCTGCTACATTCACGACCACCTCAGTGAAAACTGTTTTTCTTTCTCATCAGTGGCAATGAAACCATGGAGAGAATCTTTGTAAGAACTGCCCTGTGGTGCTCCATTTTTCCATCCAGTGCAAGTCATCTTTCTCCTCAAGTGAAACATTAGAAGGCAACATGAATAACTAGAGGCCCATGATCCAGGCTCATGGCTGGGTCCTTTCTCCCTCGCAACAAGCACTCAGTGGTATCCAAGCCTGTGTCAGACAGGAGTGCAGGAGGAGAGGAGTTAATCTGTCACTACATGGGGAAGCAATTCGCCATTACTTCTGATTGTTCATAAACCTAGGCTAGTCTTTTCTTTGAAAGAGCTGTTTTTGTGTCCAAACCTCTTTGCAATCATATTAATATGTCATACACCTTAAGAAAGCAATACTTTCCCATTTGCGGTATCAGCTTTTTAGGCTTGATTTTTCTCAGCTTCAATGAACCCAGTGCTCTCGATATCAGTATCAGAGATGATTCAGATTTCTTACCATTAGCAAAAAAATAGTATTTTATCAGGCTTTTGTTGAACTCTTTGTTTTTCATCATCTCCTGCATAACATTTCCCTTAAAACTATTCACTCCAGTTACCTTCAGGGAAGAACCTAAACTACCTATCAAGGACATACAAAGCCATTAAAAACAGGAATGATGAAGCCAAGTGTTGAGTGTAACTTGATCAGAATAAACAAGATTAACAAAGTATGCATGGCACAACTTGCACTAATTTGAGAGTTAAGAGAAGCGGAAAATAAATAGGTTCCTGAGAAGGACTAAAGGACAAATAAAAAAGAATAGGGCTATAAACAGCTGCAATTCTCATTTTCCTTACGCCGTCTGTGAACTTCAATTCCTGCAAGAAGTTACACTTAGTTCTCACATCCACAGATCACAAAATGGATATGAGCTGTATTCTGTCATCCCCATAGTCATCTACTCTGTTTTTTGATCAATTCCTACCCATTTTTCAATATTCAGAGCTATTTTTGTCACTACTAAGTTTGTCCCAGGGAATACTGCTCCAGCCAGCTTATACAAATCTTGGCAGAAAAGAATCATATTCTTCCTGCAACCAAAATGCAGAACAGGTAACCACATAATGAGTTGTTATACAAATACCAGTTTACATCTGCATATGAAAACAGGAAACAGATAATGTGTGTTTTACTGCAGGAGGGATCTGCAGGAAATGCCAGAGCAGCAGCCCAGCTCCTGCAAGAAGCATGCACCAAACAGAGCTACTGAGCGTTAGGAGTTCATTACATTACATAAAGGTGTAGAGATTAAACAATGTGATCAGCTTTATTCTTGTATTTATTATCTGCAGTTACATGCATGTTAAAAAATCATTACTCACATCTATTGTATTACAGCCACATATTCTGGGCAAATAAACTCTTTCCCAAGAACACGTACTTCCCCCATGTTTCCAAAATGCACCTGGCTCACAATCACGTACAGAATGGTTGGGTTGTGAATACACAGCTGTGCTCTTTTCTTCATGAGAGATGAGAGCAATGCAGATACGGCTTGGCTGAAGTCACTGAGTTGTTGGGGTTTGGGTTTTTTTTGATTGCATAAACTTGTTCTTTTGTCTTTACTCACCATTTTAATCTTGGAGTTGAATTTGTTCCCTGCAATTCTGTTGTGGGATCCAGGCAAGCATCTTTCAGATACACAGACAAGTGTACAAGATGGATCCACACCCCCCCTTTTAGCAGTCACAAACGCCTTTCTGGCATCGTGCCCCCACAGTTCAAATGACCTTGCATTTTGTGAGCTCTCGTGAAAGGCACAAAGAACTTGCATGTTGCTGAGCCTCATGCTTTGGAGGCTTCCTAAGCGACTGCATGTAAGGAGCTGGTAAAAATAGACTGTGAAAGACACAGGAGAATGCCAGTGAGCCCTCCACCCCCTTTTCACCCAGAGCTGAGGTGTCACACCATCTTCTGTTTCCACAAAGCTGTCATACAGAACTCCTCTGCCGGAATCCTGGAGGCAGGATTCTCTCCCTCACTCACTCAGGGCACAGCCCAAAGCATTTGACACAGAGTGCATACTGTCTGCACAGCTTGTTTGTCTACAGTGTTTTGTAAGCGACAGAAACTTCCATAAATTGAAGTGAGCTATAAAAGCAGAAAATGCATCTCTTCACACAACTTCTGAAAATACAGATTGAAAATACCAAACACATTTACTTTGATTTTCTTTAGTTATCTCTGAACTAATGACAGTTTCTTCGGTGAACCAAGGAAGCATGTCCCTAACCAACTGTGTGACTGCTCAGTAAAGTACTATATCAATTTTTGGACACAACGAATTATCATTGTGAAACAATGACCAGCAGCAATTAAGACAGGTAAGAATTCTAATCCAGTACCTCATAAAACCATCACATATCTCCAGAGCCATTGCTCAGCACGATAAATTTGCACTAAGATGGATATGACAAATA
>PPHD01017596.1:3964-14967 GCA_002909625.1 Bambusicola thoracicus
AAAAAAAAAAAAACCAAGATAAAAAAAAACCAAGATGAAAATGGAATATGTGTTTATTTCACAGAATGAACTTTGTAACTCTAGGATCTCTATAAGAGTGAAAATCTGCTAATTCTGCCTAGTGGCCCATTGCAAATGACTTTTTTTGAATTAGGTTACATGATATTGCAAATAAACTGTCTATTCATGTCATGAGACACTTCTCATTTACTAATGCTACAAAAGTCATTAAAAATTTAATTACTACTGATGCGTTTTAAAATACAAGCATATTTTATAAATACCCATTTTTATACAATGAATTTCTATAACATTCTTATCAAATACCTCTGCTGAACTACTTACATGGCATTTTACAGGTTAAGGTTTAAATGGAAACTAAATAACCCCACAAAGTCTCTCAGAGGAAGATAAGCACCAGTTTTATTCTACAGTGAAGGTACAGAATACTCAGCTTCATCAAAGGGATTGGAGATGTATGAACACTGTGAAGAGCAATGGCAGACTGAGGATAAATGTGATTTATCAGCTTTCCTCTCCAGCTGATGCATACACTTACCTGGGTATGGTGCACATTAGAAGAATGTTGAGCAGCCTTCTAAAAAACATCTGGAGTATAGGTTGGCCATAAGGCCATGGGACTTGAGGAAAAATAGCCATCTGCATCAGCCATATAGTTATGCTACTGAAATTTTGCAACTTCTTCACACTGCTAGCACCCTAGGATGGGTGTAAATGTGCTGCCAGCTGCCCCTCCTCCCATATCTATGTCTCCTGTTTTAGAAACCAGACTGCATAGACTTTCCCTGACCTAGGTTAAGAGACAGTATAAAAGACAACTGTCACTGGATTGTAATAGTAAGCAAAAACTGAGGGTAAAAGTCAGAATTTTGTAGCTGAACAAAACCCTCCTAACAGACAAGGCAGCCAGAGAGAGAACATCAGTTTATGCCTCTAGAAATCATTACAATGCAAACAATTGACACGTGGCAACTTTTAAGGGGCTGAAAGAGGACTATGAAAAAGAGACCAGAGTGTGTGCAAAGTATAGTGTAAGCCTACCAATAACATACTTATCTGCCAGAATCCCTTACATATTCAGTCAGCATTAGTGTGACATGAAGGAGAATCACCCCAGAAGATTGTACCTTGAAAAGGAATGTACTTACGTATCTCCAGACTTGCGGTAATTTTCTGGACATTCCAAAGACAGACAGCGAAACCCTCCCTGGATGTTAAAGCAGGTCTCATTGAAAGAACAGTTGTGAGTTTCTGTAACACACTCATCAATATCTGCCAAATGGAAAAAGAAGAGTGGGTTAAATACATGCTTTTCCTGTATTTGCACTTGCCAGATGATGAAAGTATTATATTAGGTACAACAGAATATGGGGTGCAATTAAACACTATTATGGGATTGGGTAGCAAGGGTAGGAGAACAAAAAAGAAGAAAACTAACCCAATCAACAGGCAAGAAGAAGAAAAGGAAGAGCAGCAGTGCCACTAAGTGGACAAGACCTAAATATTTGATGAAATGTCCATAGCATGATGATATTTCTTTCTGACAGTTAAACTTGTTTACTTCATTTCACAGTGGGAATCTTCACTGAGTTGATTAGAATACTTTAGTATAGTTACAATTTTTTTTTACTCCATTCTACAGGAATTCTATAGAAATTTTTATAGGTTCTTATTTATTTTTTTTATAAAATATTAGTCTCTACAGATTTCAAACTAATATTGATTACTTTGCCTATAAAGGTGTAGGAAAGGTGCATTTTAAAATTTAAAGCCTTCTCAAAACTTTTCAGAAGCCCACAATCTCCCCACAGTTAAGTCTCCCTGCAGCTATAGGGACGCACCTTGGCAGTTGCGTGCATTGGGTGCCAACCTGTAACCCGTGGAGGGACAAGTACATTGAAAGCTCCCAGGAATATTAATACACCGAAAAGAGCAGATGTGACCTCCAGTAGGTAAAGCACATTCATCAATATCTGCAAAGAAGAAAAAAGCATTAATTTACTATGTCTGCATCACGTTCAACCAAGAGCACATGTATGGTATTCATGCTGTGAGGTTCAAACAGTATTTCATGATTCTTGTTTGGGGGTAAGGAGAAAAAAAAATCAAATAAGGGTGGTTCTAGTCAATAGAGGGTGTCAGGAATAAATGGAGGAATGAAAATTAAAATCAATATATATGTCTAAGAGGCAGTCTGATTTTGTTTTGTATATGTGAAGTGACACTTTACATTGATGCATTACTGAACAACTTTACTATAGGGAGAGAGAGAAAAGTATTATCTCTATTTTTATAAAAGGGAAAATTAGATGTTTTGCCCGAGGTCTTACTGTCTAGTAAGTCCTAGACATCCGCTTTGTGTTTTCAAGATCTTGTCATCTGGGTGCCAACCACATTTTCCTAGTATTTGAGCAAAGGCTATTTCAACATTCGTTCAGAGCAAGCCACAAAAAGAAGATATATAAAATACTACATAGTAATATAAAGTGATACATGTCTGTATCTTCACTTCCTGAAGATGCGAATTTCTGTTAGTGGATCAGAAAAAAAAAGAAAAAAAAACATTTCTGATAAGGTAGAAGAGTATGCAAAGGTACAGTTCATTGTAAACAACAAAATGATACCTTGCAAGCGCAGGTATTTCTAGACTAAGATATGGATAGGAGATGATTAAGTACAGTTTCAGTGTGTCACAGGAAGATACCAAGAAGAATCAAACGTTAAAATGCAACAATTAAGATTGTATGGAACTGTTTATGTACGTTTTGGCATGAACAAAAAATGCCAACTCATCCTTTATCTGCAAAGACAGTTCTTACCTTCACATGAAATTCCATCTATGTCACTAAGTTGAAAGCCACGTCGGCAGTAACACTGATAAGAGCCATACACATTGGCACACTCTTGACTACATGGGCTGCTCTCACACTCATTTAAATCTGAAACGCAAAATTAAATATGTGAAACTCAAATTTCTTGGTATATTTGTTACTCCTGATACAGGAGTGAAGCAAAACTTTGAAAAAAATAACTGAAAGTAATGGGCTTTGGATGTATTACCCTCAACAGGGTCTGGCAGTATAATCTACTATGTGCTACCCGTTTCCCACTGTCCTTCAAGGCATGTGACTTGGAGGGAGTCATTAGTAACACACTTGCATTTTTACTTCTGGGTATCAGCAAGGCTGGTTGTGAAGAACTGGTCACATCATCTAGCCAAAGAGCCAATATACTGGAACTGTGGACTGCAGTGCCTTTGATCATATTTTAATCATAACAGCCTTCACGTAATCAAAGGCACCAAATGGGTTATTTATCATGCTATTCCAGTGCAGTCTTATGAGCTAAAATCAAACAAAAATAGCTGAACAACGACAGCAACATCTCATACTACATGGCCAGTACATATGACAGCAGTACCTTCACATGACCTGCCATCAGATGAAAGCTTGAATCCCATGGTACAAGTGCAGTAGTAGGAGCCAGGAGTATTCTCACACTTGTGAGCACAAAGGCGGCCTGGATAGCGTCTGCATTCATTGATATCTGTAATGATAAATATATACAGAGATCTGTGGATTGTCTGGCTTCCCTACAGTAGTATTCTGGATGAGAATGTGGTCTTGAGTTTGATTTTTATTTTCCAGATGTAAATTTTCTTGAAAGAAAGGGAAGGATTTGCTCAGAATATTCATTCAGATCAATCCCAGTGCACAGCTGAATTAACTGTATAAAGAAGAAAGTCACTTTGATCTTTCAAAGGAATGTTTTGCTGTAAGTGCATGTTAAAATATCACAGAAAATAATTACATGCACTCTCCTAATCTTACCTTATAACAATATAATCGAGTACACACTGACAATACTAATACATCTCCCTTTAAAGTATCAGTATCTTTTTAGTATGGTATTAGATTTATATAAACAATATAGCAGTCAATTTTACTTACAGATGAAAAAGATCATGCAGAGAGCAATAATGTTTTTTACACAGGTTCATTTTTTTAAAATGCCATTGTTAATAGGTGCAACTTACCAATACAAGTTCTACTGATGACATCAAAAGAATACCCAGACTTGCACTCACAGCGGTAATTGCCTGGTCCATTTATACAGACATGTCCTTCACCACATGGCTGATCAGAAGATGAGCATTCATCCACATCTAAAAAAAGAGAAGTGATTGGAAGTATACTTATGTGCATACAAGTTGAGAAAAGAGCAACACGTTAACCCTTAGTTCAGACGCATATTTGTGTGCCCTTTTCATCTATAAAATAAAGTATAAATTCTTGCTGCCTTACAAGCGTGTCACAGGCTTCCTTCAGTGGCAGTTGTAAAGTGTTTTGAAACATAAATGAAGACTTTGATCTAACTATCAGCTTCAATAAGAAGATCAGAGTAATAAATGCAAACTTTCGAATGCAAAATTTTTACTGAACAAGGTATCTCTCACTTGTGCTGCAAATACTGATGAACTTGCAAGGTAAAAACAATCAGGAAAATAGATAATCTTTGGAGGAAATTAGGTGCAAAACTATTTTATTATGGATAGTTAATATTCATGGAACAAATCTTCAGCTAAGGTGAGATGTCAGAAGACCACAGACAGTTGTGCTTTGATGAACACATAAAATAATTAGAAACAAATGAAAAGCACCTCTCTTTGAAAAAGACACTTTAGCTAAATGCCGGATCTCTTCTGAGAGACATTAAGTGGCAGGTGGGACACTGATAATGTCATTTTGCCGGGGCGATCATCACTTTAATACTTCTCAGCATACAGAGTTTATGAGTTATTTGAAGGACAGAGAGGATCTTTTCTTTAAATTGTTTTATTTTTCTGTACTGTTACTTACCTACACATCTCGTTCCATCTTCGTTGAGATGATAACCTCGGCCACAGTTGGGTGAGATTCGCTGACAGGTATACGAGCCATCAGTGTTGATACATATCTGACCAGCTGGACACGGCATGTTGGTGCTCAAGCATTCATTGATATCTGCAAGAGCACAACAAGTTAATGTAATAATCTGCTGCCTGAACATGTTTCTTACATCCTTCGTGGTCTGAAAGGCTCTACTCATGGGAAAGCACAAATTTATGTAATTTAGCCTATGGGATTAAGACTGGGAGAGGTATGGAAAAGCAACGGAAATTGGGTATAGAATTTGTACTTATTTAAAAGCCTCTGAAAGTCTCCACTAAAAGCACAGAGAGATGATCAAGAACTCAGTTTATCAGCTCAAACAGGTATTCACCATAGATACTTTGCCTTGTCTTTTAGTTGGCTATACATAGAAACATGTAAGAACCTAAAGAGCTCTTGTATGTATTCAAAAGACTATGCATCCCTACACTATTTATCTTTTTACAAACTAGACATCATATCAGTTTGTGACACAGATACCCTTTGCCTATTAAAAATAAAGCACAAAAAGTAAAACCCCAGAATATGCAATGAAATGAAACTAATCTATATTAGAGTATGATTTAGTGCAGTGTATCTAAGAAAACAGGGAACTTGCTGTTAACCAAGGTTAGCAACATGCTATTTGGGGAAAAGAAGTTTCAGAGCGAGAAATCAGTCAACCAGGAGTCAACCTTCATCAAATTGAAATATTAATGTACCTGTGATCTGGAAGTCTGGAGGAGCAGTCAATGCTTGTGAGTGTATGAGCCTGTGTCTCATAACCCTCAGCAATGTCCAGTTTCATGTGTATACTTAGCCTAAAATTTTCTCCCTATATCACTGAGACATGATATCATTTTGTACTGTGGCATTGCTAACTGCTGAAGAGTTACTGTTTTCCAGTTGGTATGGTATTAAGCAAAGTATTCCTTTGCTGGAAAGGCAGTAAATTTTTCATACTTTTTCCTTCCTACTGCCACACGGGGCAGCCTTTGATTGATATTTTGTAAAATCCTCCTGTAAAATTGTTTTGGTGATTATTTTATTTTAGGGGATATACTTATTACTGCTGCAGATTGGTGTGGCTTTACTAATGTCAGTGCGGGAATGCTAACTCCTACAGCCATGGATCTAGTGCTAGCTATGGCAGATGTATGACTTCAAAGAGTTTATTGTGCACAGTCATCAGCTGCCTTCATTTTAAAGGCTTCAATTTTGTTTTCAGCATCAGCGTAGCCAGTGTCAGATTTCAGCGCTGCAGAGTAGGAGATGGTCAGGAGAACATGAGACTGACAATGAGCTAGAACTGGCAGCTGCTGCTGCTCAGCCAGTTCTACAAGTTCAAAACATGCTTTGCCGCTGGGGTAATTTAGTTAGGTTGAGACTTGAAAATAATACTTAAGGGAGTAACTGATAGATTGGTAGGTCACATGAGACAATTTCATTTAGAGTCTGCTGGAAAGTAGTAATTGTAACATATTTACAGAAAGGTTCTAATTCTATTTTGTAGAAGCCTCACAATAACATGACATGTCTTGGAAACAAGGTGCTGGCACAACAGTTCATAAGCAGTCTTTAAAATAAAACTTCTCTCTACAGCGTATTATAACTGGCTCATGACTTGTACACAGTAAGATTCTTCATAAGCCACAACTACAGGGCGATAAGTCTACTAAGACCTACATATACATATATACCTGTAGAACTTCTGCATGCTAGTATAGACAAAGTTGCTACAGAGGATATCATAACTTACAGTTTTTGTACTAAGCTTTAGCTAAGATCTTTTGGATGGTGGGAGATCATACATATCACTTTTTGTTTTCCTGATTTTTCTTTTCTAGATAAAATCCCCAAAGACTTAATGAAAATTCAAATGCAGCCACGTAATTTCAGTACTTAAATCTCACAGATTCAGTATTTAAGTTGTGTTCAGAAGGTTTTTGTCTGTAAATGTTACCTGCAGGACAAACCTATATCTTTAAAGAAGAGAAAAAACACATAACAGAAAAATACATGCATGAAGAATGACTTGAGAAGCTCAGAACTTACCCAATGAAGGTATAATTTATCTCATAAGCAGCACTTAAGCATTCGCTGAGATAAGAGTATATCTTACCAATACAGTTGCCTAGAGCATCTTGTATAAACCCATTCATGCACTGTAGCTTGGGTCGGCAACGGAAAGATCCTGGAGTATTCTGACAGATAAAATCGGGGGGGCAGTTATGAGTACCAGTCTCACATTCGTCAATATCTGGTACATCACAAAAAAAAATTGTTAGGAGTTTGACAAACATTTTCAACACATTTAAAATACAACACACAGTTAAGAATGTCAGACAGATTAAACCCGCAGCACATCTCGGGCAATTCAGTGCAATGAACCAGAATCAATCTGAACTGTTGCCTAAAACAGAATCTCAGGAAAAAAGCATATATGTGTGTGTATGTGTTTACTACACCGTTGCATACGCTCAGAACTAAAAGGTTCAAAATTACTACAGAGCATCTGAAGCACCAAGTTCAGCAGTGTTCAGTCTTGCTTCAGCACTGTGCTTATGCATAGGCTTAACTTTGAAGTCGGTGCAACTTAATTACATGTCCAAGAGTTAATTTTAGCATTAGACTCAATGTAGACATTGTTCATTTCTTTCAAAAGGGAATTAGTTGACCTTGACTGTCATCCATATTAAGGTCTCCTTAAATTATTCTGCTTTAAAACGCATATGATTTCTGTGTACTTTAATATTCCATTCTACTTCATCACAGAAAACAAATATTTGTGAATAAATTATCATTCAAACAAAACAGATAAGGAATAGCAAGGCTTTATCCAGGAATGTTACCTAGTCCACATGCAAATAACTAAAATTTTGTGTTTGACACCTTGCAATGGAAAGAAATCTGCTGAAATTATTAAAATGAAGGCAATTCCTATCTATAGGATGCCTTATTTTTCCCATCAATGCAGTGGACAAAACAGGAGAGGCAAACTGCTAAATCCTGAGATTCAGAAAATAATTATGGAGCCTGCTTTAAATTTTTGATGGTTTAATACTGAATGGGGATAAATCAGCAGTTTCACATGTGGCTCAGCTCAGTAATGAGACAGGTATTTTCCATGTCATTTTACGAAGCTTTCAAAAATTATATACTAAGATCATTCCTCTTCTATTTTCTTTACTATTAGCATAATGTTAATAATTAACATTGTTAACATATCTTATCCAGATAGGAAATTTCTAAAGCTAACAGCGTGCATAATTTAATGGCTGTACTCCCACTTTTCCATCAGAGAAGTATTGTTAATAGTTGCTGGTAAGAAATTTGTTGGCCTCAAACTGATGTAATTTAAATCAGTAGAAATTTTACTTGAAAGGGAGCAAAGTTAGACCATAGTACTTTGAAAATTATTGTCTCCATATTTTGCAGGTTTTCTGTTGGAGTTTGTTCATCAGTTCTTTTTATTTCTGTTCTCGTCCATCCCCCTACTCCATTAAATTTCACTGATCAGTTCCTATAATAAAACCTTACCCAGAATTTTGGCTGCATTCACTTACTCAATGCAATGAAATTACAGTCTGTTTTTAAACAATTCTAAGCTCTAGAGGAACATACATCTTCATGGTGAAAATCAATTCTACAGCAAATGGAGTTTGCTGCTAATTTGTACCTCTGCAAAGGTGGCATGTCAGGTGGAGTAATGGATGTACGTAACTGTATAATTTTAGTTCGATGCAACTTAGAATCAGTCATTTATTGAATAAATTAAAAAAAAAACAACTACTACCCTTTTTTTTTTTCCAAACATAGCTAGTCAACAACTCTAGTTTTAACTTTTTTTTTTTTCAAGTTTTACATCCTTAAGAATATTGTTTTTAAGAACTGAATCCCTCTGTAAAAAATTTAAACCTTCTGAGGACAAAGGCTGCGTCTACCTTAGCATTTTAAAACTGAAACACCTGGTCACTCTTTCTTTCTTTTTACACAAGTCTAGGAGGTTTCAGTTTCTCTGCCCAGGACATACCTTTGCAACGACTGTCATCAGTTAGCTCATAACCAGTTCCACAGCTTGTGTCCCGCTGACAACGAAAAGATCCTAATGTATTGACACAAGTTTGTCCAATCCCACAGCTGTGTGTCCCAGTGATACACTCGTTAATATCTAAAATATGCAAAATGGAAGGCAAACAAACAAATAAGTGAGTGTAAATTAAAAAAAATAAATAAAGAAGAAAAAATCCCAAGAAAAGATCAGATCAAAGGCTAGTAGTGGGCATACCTTCAAGCAGTCATTATTTTGAGCATAAGGATACAAAGAATTGTGTGGATTTGGCCCCAAACTCACAAGCTCACAACGTGGCTGCTCATCTATGTTCTCAGAGTGTTAGTCAATAAAGACATTTTGATCCCACTGTTAACAGAACCAGCAACTGCTGGTTCACTGTATTGAAGAATGGAAAATTGTACTAAATGAGAGCAAAGAACCAACAAGTCTCTGTCTGTGTCCAGTAGCAGACAACTAGAGTGACTTCATGAATGAGGCAAACTCTCAGAAACATTTACTTTGCTCTGGATCCCACCCACACATGGCCTAAGGACTGCTCAACCCACAGACTGCAACTTTCCACTTTCTACCATCTAGCTACTGAAAAACATTTATTTTGGGATTTTTTCATTTTCTCTTTGAATCTATAAGAGTATTTGGCACCCATGAGTGTCAAATGTAAAAGTTCTTCCTTTTTATATTTCACACTAGGCTAGTGTTAATCTGACCAATCATCAGTATCTAATTTATACTCTGAATTTTGTATCAGATCTACTTACTCAAACTCCATCTTCAGTCAATGAGAGAAAAAGGCACTCCTGACGAGTAACATCTTTCATTATTGAATAGCTCAAGTATTCCCCTGTGATTAACAATATCACCAACTTCCAAACTTTCTGTCAGCAAGTTGGACAATTCTACTCTATTTCATCTGTCTTATCATTTATTATATACTACAGTAAAAGAAAACAGGTTTTTGTTCGTTTGTTTTACTCACAATAAGAAGCTTAAGATCTCCCACGTCTTTTCTACTCTGAATCCTTCACTTGCTCTATTGATCTAACGTTCCATCTTCTAACTATTTTCATCATTCTACTTAAACTTTTTTAAGATCTCACATCCTTTCCCACCTGAGATAAGTGTACGTAAGAATATTCTGATCTCTTCTCACTGGATTTATTTTTTCTTTAAATCTATTTTTGCTTTTTTAAAATAAGCATGTTGATAATCATCAAGGAAATGGTTTTAGTTCTTTTACCTTCACAGTTGACACCATCTGGTTGAAGCTGATATCCAACAAAGCAGGAGCAGACATAACTGGATCCTGTGTCTCTGCACTGCTGAGAGCAGGGACCACCACCTAATTAGATTTTAAGAAGTCTTATAAAATTAGAAGGCTCTTTAAAGGTGCTGAAACAAGCCACTGATTTACAGGTTGCTTACTGATTTATTCTAAAAGTAACTAAACATACACTTACATAAAAGAAGGAAAGGGCCAAACACTGGAAGAAGTGTTTGAAATTACTGATTCTTTCTATCACTAGAGAATACAAGGAGGAAGTAAATTAAAGTATTGTGGGTGACAAAAGGTTTAGAGAACATAAAAGAATGAAGTCTTCCTACTGAGATACTAAGGACTTAATGAGGTGTGTGCAGGAGTCACAAAGGATGTGGAAGAGAGCTGGGTTTGTTCTGGTGACAGAAAGAGAGGACGCTACAAAATTTACACAAAATTTGGCTTATCATGAAGAAAACTTATATTTTCTGATCTTGTTCAGAAATAAATTAATCACAGAATTGTTGGAGTTGGAGGGGGCCTCTGGAGATCATTAGTCCAACCTCCCTGCTAAAGCAGGTTCTCTACAGTAGGTTACACAGGAAAGCATCCTCCAGGTGGGTTCTGAATATCTCCACATAAGGAGAATCTACAACTGCTCTGGGGCACCTGTTCCAGTGCTCTGTCACCCTCATAGTAAAAAAGTTTTTCCTCATGTTTGTATTGAACTTCTTATGCCTCA
>PPHD01017597.1:0-14967 GCA_002909625.1 Bambusicola thoracicus
CTGTCTGCACCCTTGTCATGCCCTTTTCCCTGCCCGCCCAGTCCAGGCCCCTTGCACCAGACCTGGCACCTCCTGCTGCCTTGCCTCAGCCCCTTGCCCTAGTTTGGTCTGAACTTGCTTCTTTCTCATCATCATCATTGCTGCCTTCACCCAGCTCCTTCCGGACACAGCACGAATGGGTCAGGCCAAATGTCTCCTGGTCCCCATCAGTGGATATGTCCCCAAGGCAGCAAATGAGCTGGGTTGGCACAGTGATGAGAGACACAGTTGACTGCCCTTTCTGTGATCCCAAGAGCATGAGGAATCACGTCACCCTGCCCAGTGGGCACAGCCACTGACCCAGCACTGAGGGTACAGGCCATGGGGTGCCCACGTTGCCTGGGGACCTGGGCTGGAGAAGCAGGCCAGGAGCTGCCCCTCTGAGGGCATGTGGTCCAGCCAGCTGCCCACTGCCTGTAGGCATAGGCACCCTAGGCAACGGGGCCAAGAGCCAACCTCAACCCCTACTCCTCTGCTTGGTTCCAGCCATGCCATCCCTCAGTCCCGCTGGCGGCTGCTCTGGTAGGGTTGGGGCCAGAGTGGAAGCTCCTGGTGGAGGGGGGAGGGCAGCAG
This sequence comes from Bambusicola thoracicus, assembly GCA_002909625.1. Lineage (NCBI taxonomy): Eukaryota > Metazoa > Chordata > Aves > Galliformes > Phasianidae > Bambusicola > Bambusicola thoracicus. The sequence goes on from PPHD01017597.1 coordinate 613, forward strand.
TCAGAGGGAGAAGGCACCGCGGTGGCCCCAGTAAGCACAGAGCCACCCAGGGGCACTTAGGTGAAGGGCACAGGGGTCTGTTCCCCCCACCAGCACAGTTTGGCAGGGAGGTCTTCCCCATGCAGCGGAAGGACTCCCAGTCCTGCCAAGGTTGAATGGCTGGCAAGGGAACGGATGGCAGTGCCGTGGCCCTGCCGTGGGCCAGCCAGTACCAGGGGGAGTCCCACTGCAGCAGGAGGGGGATGCAGGTACCAGGGTGCCGTCACGCTGTGAGGTTGTGAGCAGACTTGGAGGCAATCTGTGCCCTCTGGATCACCGCCTGGCACTTCTCCCGCCGGAGCAGCTTGTTGTTCTCGAAGAAGCCCTCATTGCGGGGAACCCCATGAGAGCCATCAGGGAATGTGAGGAGACCTGAGGAGGGAAGGGATGGGAGTCACGGGGTAGGGAGCAGCAGACACTGGGGCCGGGCGTGGACAGATGGAGCAGGACACACCAAAAGGGCAGGACAGCAGGGGCAGGGGTGGGCAGGACTTTGCTAAGCCGGGGCTGCGCTGGGCTTTGGTGGGCACAAAGCACTGGCTGCCCATCCTGCTGCTGCGTCAGCACACCCCAAGCCAAGAGGAATCTTCAGGCACTCACCAAAGCCATACACACGTCCGCCTTTGAACTCGCCCTCGAAGGTCATGTTGTCATAGCGGGTGAAGACGCCAACACCGCTAAATTTGCCCTGCACAAACTCCCCCTCATACCTGCGTGAGACAGAGAGGCCATCAAGGGACGGGAAGTCTGAGAGCACACGTGGCCGGGTACTCACACCAGACCATCTGGGCTGCGCTGAGGACACAGGGTGCTGTGCTCACCTGGAGCCGTCGGCAAAGCTGAGCACGCCACAACCATGGAAGAGCCCATTCTCAAAGTGCCCCACGTAGGCGGTGCCATCGGCAAACGTCAGCTGGCCGATACCGTGCCTGCGTCCTAGCAAGGGCAAAAGCAGGCAGTGACGGATGGAGCGACGCCAGGGCCCGCCCGGCACAGCTCCGGCTGAGGATGCTGAGGGCAGAGGGACGGCTCAGCCCCCGGGCTATGCAAGCCCGGAATCAGCCGTGCCACCTCACCTCACCCCATCCCATCCCATCCCATCCCATCCCATCCCACCTCACCTTCCTTCCACTCGCCGCGGTACTCCTCCCCGCTGGAGTAGGTGAAGGAGCCTTTGGTCAGGGTCATGGCAGCAGCCTCGGGAGCGCTGGGCAAAGAGCTGCGAAGCAGAGATCCGAGCTGGCGGCCGGGCGCGGGCAGCAGCGCGGAGCCGCAGCCGCGTGCAGCCTCAGGCGCGGCTCCGGGCGCAGCGCTGACCCCGACCCCCGGCCCCGCTCCTGAAACCGCAGCCGCCAGGCTCGGGTTGCCGCCCGCCCCGCCGTGGGGCGCGGAGCCACCTGAGCCGCCGGGGGCGGCGGGCCCGGGAAACGCGAGCGGGCAGCCCCGGCAGCGCCCTTGTAGGAGCTGGAGAGCTCGCGGGGCTCCAGCTCCGCGCGGAGCCGCACGGGCATCCCCCGGCTGCCGCCGTCGCGGGCAGAACAGCCCCGACCCCGAGCTCACCTGGCTCCGCGCTCGTCGCCCGCACCGCTCCTCCGCTCCCCCACCGGGGTCCCGCCGAGGGGCGGCGGCGGCGCGGCCACCTCCCCAGCCGGCACCCCGCCCCGTCGGGCGGCGCTACGCCGCTAGCGTCCATTCCCGCCCGCGGTTGGCTGTTTCCATGGAAACTGCTAGCAACGCGGCTCCTCATTGGTCGGTTCCGCTGCCGTGCCCTCGCCCGCCGCCATCTTTGTGTGGGGCACGGCCCGCACCCCGCCCTGCAGCCACCTTTGTGAAGGGCGGCGGCGGCGCCGTCGCCCCCTTAGCGACCATCTTTGTGCGGGGCACCGGGCCTTCCCCACGGCGGCGGAGACGGACCGAAGGAAGCCCCTCGCTTCGCCCGGCCTCGCCCGGCTCCTCCCGTGGGCCGCGATCGCCTCCGGGCGCCGCCGCGGGACGGATGGCGGGCACGGTTCCCTCGGCAACCGGCGGGCGGGGCGGAGCAGCCGATGGGGCGCGGCGGCTCGGTGACGTCACGACACTTCGCGACGTGACGCGACCGGAAGCGGCGGGCGGCGGGCGCGATGGACGAGACGAGCCCGCTGGTGTCGCCGGAGCGGGCGCAGGGCCCCGACTACGGGCTGCCGGGCGGTGCCGTGCGCACCCTCCCGCCCGTCGCCCCTCCCCAGCCCTCGCCGCCTCCTTCTCCCGGCGGTCGCGATCGCGAGCGGCAGCCGCTGCTGGAGCGCGGGGCGCGGGGCCCGGCGGCGGCGGCGCAGGCCCAGGCCCAAGCGGCTGCGGCGGCCCAGGCTCAGGCGGCGGCGGCGGCGGCGGCACAGCGGGAACGCAACGACTTCCCCGAGGACCCCGAGTTCGCCGAGGTGGTGCGGCGGGCCGAGCTGGCCAGCGAGCGCGGCATCTACCCCGAGCGCATCTCGCAGGGCTCCAGCGGCAGCTACTTCGTCAAGGACCCGCAAGGAGTGAGTTGTCAGCTCTCCGGGCTGGGAGCTCGCGGCGCTCAGCTGGGCGGTGCGGGGCTGCGCCCGTCGGGCATCCCTCCGTTTGAAGTGCGTGGGCCGTTCCCCGGTTAAAGCTGCTTCCCCCTCCCCCGTGGCTGACGTGTCCGAGAGGTGCTTCTCTATTCCTGCGGATCGGCAGCTCCTGACCGTGGTGACTTCTGCCGTAGGATGGGAACTCTGACAGCTGGGCTGCCAGCGTTTGGCCAGTGAGACTGGAGGGAGTGGGCCTCGAGGTGTAATTGATCTCCTGACATCTGCTTGGCTGCGTGGCTGTGGTTCCCGTGCCACTGCCCAGATGCAAGTGCAGCACGAGGTAGCTCATCTTGTGACCTGTGGTGCTGGCTCGGTTACTCAAGCACTTGCCGCTTCCTCTGACTCTTTTGCCTAGTCCATGTTGTGCCTGTTTTTCCGTCTCAGGTGACACCTGGCTACAGCAAGCTCTTACGGGCAGGTCCTGGTGGAGCTGGCCAGATACAGGGCAATACAAATTTCCTTCTGTCGCAGTTTGTTCTTACTTCTGCTCCCTTCTGTTGCCTAATGTGAGCCTTGGTGTTGCTGGCAGGGGCCGAAGACCAGAGGTGACCTGGTTGTAGGGAAGGGAGACCAGAGCTCGGTGAGGGATGCATTCAAGGAGTCAAAGTCCATGTTCTGCTGGCCGTGTCACCTGGCAGGTCCCCTGGACTTCTCTGCCATAAGTGGGTAGGCTGAATGTCTGGTTCCTGTGACTCACTGCTCAAGATCACGAAAACCTCCTTGCTGCTAAGGAGAGGGAGGGCAGTGCTCCAGTGGGCAGGTTGGAGGCACAGGATGAGGACACCAGGGGAAACTCTTGTGCTAGTTTCCCTGTGGTCTGCTGGGAGCTCGAGTTGTTCCAGGTAGGACTTTATTCAGTGTGCATCCCCTGGTCCTGGGGGCGGTGGCTGTGTCTTTATGCTGGCCTGGCATCCCCTGGCCTGGCACCAGGCAGACCTATCTTCTCCGCAGCGCACTTCTTGGAACAAGTTGCTGCCAGTGCTGCTCCCAAGGCACAGCACTGAGAGGGCAGGCTGTGCTGCCAGGCTCTGATCTCTGCTCCAGGGCTGTCCTTGCCCTGCCAGGCATTGCTCTGCTGTGCTTGCTCCACACAGCAATGTGCTTCTCACTGCCAGAGCTCCCAGCAATCCTCCAGCAGGCTCAAATCCAAGAACACGTTGGCATGTTCTTTTTGTGCTTTCTTATGGGGCTGCTGAGGGGATTGCCTTCCCGCCTGTTTACTTGGCCTTTGCCAGCTCAGAGGAGGGGGTTTCTTTGTGACCTAGGGATGCCTGAAGTGCTTCCATTCCCTCAAACATTCCTCTTCCTGGTCGATGAAGTCTTGCTCCCTGGTCTGGCTTCTGGCCCCTGAATTGTAGCAGGATTGCACTGGGGTTCCCTGCTGGTGTACTGGGACATGCGTTGTGCTCCCACCCTGTGGCAGAAGCTTGACTTTGGGAAATGCCACCCACTCAGGCCGGTGCTGGCTCCAGCTCTTCTCAGGGTCAGTCTGCATGCTGCTGAGTCATCCCAGAGTGGGGCTTCGAGCCCAAAGCCTGCTGCACGAAGCCCTGGGCTGCCTGGACCTGGGGCAGTTGGCCTCACTCCTTCCCTGGGCCCTTGTCTCAGCTGTGTGGCTTGGCAAAGCAGACAGTGTGGGTCCCAGTGTACGGTCCTTAAGCACAACCCACTACCCCCCCACATCTCTCTTTGGGCCTCACAACACAGGGCTTTGGTTTCCTCTGAAGTCCTTCAGCCTTCTCTGGTCGATTTGGGATCACGTCCATTTGATGAATTTTGGAGTCAAGATAAGAATCTTTACCCCCTTCTGCTCTCTTGCGTTGAGGAAATGAGTAGCCACAAGCAGTAGCTCTCCCCCCACCATCCAAAGGTCAATGGGATAGGGCTAGAATATTTACCAGGGACAGCATCATCAGCACTCTCTTATGGTACATGGAAAGTGGTGAGTGAGTACGAAGGTCTTGGGACACTGCTCACAGGAGCTGTGCAGGGACCAGAGAGGGAGGTGCCTGAAGAAAACCTAGGATGAGAGAAGAGTGCCTGCCATAGCTCCAGCTTGCAGATCTCTTGGCACGAAAATCCTGAGGGTGTCATTTTGTCTCCACTTGCTCTGGACCTTGCAGTGAGTGGCAACAGCAGTCCCAAACTCCTTCTCACCCAAGGAGGAATCTCTTGCATCTGGGGGTGGTGATTGGCAGAAGGCAGCAGGGAAAGACAGCAGAGTTGGGTGCTTTGGGAGGGTGAACTTGATTGACACTGTGCTGCTATGGCAGAGCCACATGCTGGCGCAGGGGTGAGCGCCCTGGCTCTGCCAAGCACTGAGTATCAGCTTTCTTCTTGCTCACAGAAAATTATTGGTGTCTTCAAACCCAAGAATGAGGAGCCATACGGGCATCTGAACCCCAAGTGGACCAAGTGGCTGCAGAAGTTGTGCTGCCCGTGCTGCTTTGGGAGAGACTGCCTTGTTCTGAACCAGGGCTACCTATCAGAGGCAGGTGCCAGCCTGGTGGACCAGAAGCTGGAACTCAACATTGTTCCCCGCACAAAGGTGAGGCGGCGGTTGCTGTGATCTTGTCATGAGGAGGCTTCCATGTGCTCCTGCCCAGGCCACAGGGATCCTTGTACAGAGGAGAGCTGTGGGAAATCTATACCTTACTGATAAAACCAAGAATGCTGACAACTGCCAGATGCATTTGCTGACTTCTGTGCTCCTATACCCCAGGTGGTGTATCTGGCCAGTGAGACCTTTAACTACAGTGCCATCGACAGAGTGAAGTCCCGAGGAAAGAGGCTAGCCCTGGAGAAGGTACCGAAAGTGGGTCAGCGCTTCAACCGCATTGGCCTGCCTCCCAAGGTAGGGCTACCAGGCCCCACGTGCCTGTCACTGCTCCTCTGTCCTCCCTGGTCCTCCATAACACAGTCTCTCCTTGCCTCAGGTGGGCTCCTTCCAGCTGTTTGTGGAAGGCTACAAGGACGCTGACTACTGGCTGCGGCGGTTTGAGGCTGAGCCGCTCCCTGAGAACACCAACCGGCAGCTGCTGCTGCAGTTTGAGCGGCTGGTGGTGCTGGACTACATCATCAGGAACACAGGTAGGGCCGGCTGCCTGCTCCTTTATATTCTGCCAGCTGGAGAGCAGGCAGAGATTTGGCATCTCTTCCTGGAACCCAAAACTCCTATCAGCGCTGCCAGATGGCACTGCCTCTGGGTGGAGTGTAGCTGCTGTCACTACTCACCTGGGAGACTGGGAGCCAGCCTGGGATCCACCCAGATGCTGGGTAGAGTCGGGGCATTGAAGTCTATGTAATCCTGAATTGCTACTGTGTTGGAGAAGTAATCCTTCTGCCCAGCACAGGCACTCGCACTGATACAGCTGTTTTTCTCTCCTTGCAGATCGGGGCAATGATAACTGGCTCATCAAATATGACTGTCCCCTGGACAGCGCAGGCGTGCGGGTGAGCCGCTCCTGGGCAGAGGCTTCATGTGTCTGTCTGCTTCTACAAGTTGGCTGGCAGGCTGGGGATTTCCCAGCCGTCTTGGGTTTCTGAGCCTGATCTTGTTTGCTGGGAGTGGCAGACAGACTGCTTCTGGTGGTGAAGCCCCCCTTGTGACTAGTGTTCCACTTCCTTCCAGGATAGTGACTGGGTGGTTGTGAAAGAGCCCATCATCAAGCTTGCTGCTATAGATAACGGTTTGGCCTTTCCTTTGAAGCATCCGGACTCCTGGAGAGCATGTGAGTCCCTTATACTGCGTTGTGGTACTCTGCAGAGTTGTGCAGCTCTGTGCTGCCTGTCCTGGGGCATGTTTCTGGAGGGCTGGAAGAAGCAGTAGCTAGGGCTGCCTCTCTGCAAACCTAGCTGTGTGGACAGCTCTGCCTCAGTGGCTATAGGAAGTGTATGCTGCACCCAAGGCCATGTGGCATCCTTCCCTTCCTTAGCTCTAATGCCTTATGCTTCCTCCTACAGATCCCTTCTACTGGGCATGGTTACCACAGGCCAAAATACCCTTTTCACAAGAGATCAAAGACCTAATTCTTCCCAAGATCTCGGACCCCAACTTTGTCAAAGACCTGGAGGAAGACCTGTATGAGCTCTTCAAGGTGAACTGGGGAGGGGCTGAGGGTGGCGTGGGAAGAAGAAAAACAGGGTGGTCTTGAGCTTCTTTGTCAAAGCTGTAGTGGATAGAAAGGTGGGCTCCTCGTGGTGTTTCTGGGCTGAAACATAGAAGGGCTATTCTTCTACCAGGAGCGAAAGATACGGTTTGGGGAGAAGCAGGAATTTCAAGGGGCAAGAGGAGAGGCTCGCTTGGAAAACAGACATCTCTTGAATATCTTGGGTCAGAGAGTGGATACCAATGCACTGTTTGTTCCCTCTTGCAGAAGGACCCTGGCTTTGACAGGGGACAGTTTCACAAGCAGATTGCTGTCATGAGAGGCCAGGTAAGGCAAATGAGTGAGCTGACAGAGCCTTGCCTTGTCTGGCTGTCGGGGAATACTGCTGGGATGCCAGCTCTCTTCCTCCACTAGGACAGCTCAAGCTTTGTTCTGTGTTATACAGATCCTGAACCTGACGCAGGCGCTGAAAGATGGGAAGAGCCCCCTTCACCTGGTTCAGATGCCACCTGTGATTGTAGAAACGGCACGTTCCCACCAGCGCACTGCCAGCGAGTCCTACACGCAGAGCTTCCAGAGCCGGAAGCCTTTCTTCACCTGGTGGTAGCTGTGGGCAGGGCTTGGCTGCCTTGGACTGGCACTGCAAGAGGAGCTGAGCTGCTCCTGTGGCTGGCATTTGATGCTCTGGGTAGAGTGAGCAGGTTGTGGCTGGAGAAGCCTGCAGCTGGAGTTGAGGAGCCAGGTGGGTTGGGTGCTGTCCCTATCCAGCTCCCTTGGAGCTGTATAGTGTGCGTACAGCCCTGCTGGGGAAGAGCTCAGCAGGAGGCATGGGAAGCAGTTGGGACCCTGCCTGTGCCTCCTTTCCTCAGCCTGCATGCGGTTCTGAGCACACCTGACCAGGCTCCCCAGGCCAGGGTCCGTCCAGCCCTTTGCACCAGCTGCCAGCCTTCCTCTTCCTTGCCGCTGGCCCCAGGGCTGGAGGGGGTTTGTTCTGCCTTCCGCTTCCTTAAAGGCATGCTATATTCCTCCTCACTTTCTCTCTTCTGCCCCAACCCTGTGCAAGCTGCTTTCCTCAGGGGGAGTTCCTGCTGCCTGTTGGTGCAGTGGGGACCATAATGAACGGCTGTTCTCTGGCTGGGGGCTTGAGGAGGGAATGTAAGGAGAACTCTACTCTTGCCTGGTCCATAGGGCAGGCTTGAACGCAATTTGACACTGAAGGAAGAGGTGCTGGCTTATCCTGGTCCGAAGGAGGTGGCTCTGGGAGGTGCTGTAGAGGGTTGGAGGTTCAGGTGGCCTCTGGCCCTCCATTCCTGTGGTCCATCCATCCTGCAGGTCACTGCAGCTGCTCTTGCTTGGCTTTTGCCCCTGTGCTCAGTAAGGTTTCTGGCTGCTGTGCAGCCAGCACTGGGCCAGCCAGCACAGCTCCAGCTTTGCTCGTGCGTCTGGGGTCCTTTCTTATGGGATAGGGGGCTGCTGGGGACAGGGAACGGCTGGAGGAGCTCTTCCTGCTGGTGGGAGTCATGCAGGAACTGGTGTACTGCAAGCACCTGAAGGCTGGTGCAAGCTCCTGGCTGCCCCAATGCTGCTAACCTTGTGGGCCTGATGTGAGTGGGTGAGGCAGTTAGCGCTCCCTCTCCCCCAAAGCTGCTGAGCTGTCTTGTATAAAATGGTACCAGGGCTGCTGCCTGCATCTGCTTGCCTTGAGCTGTGACTTTCCCTGTGCAGGGGAAAGCTGGGGTTGGGTCTCACTGTCCTGTCTGCCCAGCCCTGGAGGTTGGGAGGGAAGTGAAGGCTGGGACTGTGCTGCTTGGGGCTGTGAGGGGAGGGCAGCTCACTCCTCTCCTACTTGCACAAGGGGCTCAGCAATGGCTGTCCTGAGGGTGCTGAAAGCACAGGGGTGTAGAAGTGAGACCTCATCTCCCAGGCCTGGCTACATCTCTGACTGACCCCAAATGTATTGTTCTAATGCACTGTAGAAATGTATGTAATGTATTTAAACCATGCAACTGTCTGAATAACAGAGCTGCAGTTCACCTGGCCTCCTTATTGTCTCAGCAGCATTCTGGAGTGGGGTTGGGGCTGTTCACCTGGTGCTGGGTCCATCGCAGCAACTGGGATCGCCGTCACAGCCACAGAGCTTCACCCAGCCACTGCTGTCCACCTTTTATTAACCATTGCACTCATGTCCTGTACACTTAGTGTCCTCGGTGTGGCGGGCCTGTTTCCCATTCTCAGTGCTGCTGCGGGGGCCCTGAGGTCCCCTTGTCCCTGCCGTCTCCCTCGGGCTCCTTATCGGTGATCCTGCGGGAGCAGATGGCTGTAAGAAGGGCTCGTCCCGACCGCGGTCCCCCCCCGCCGCCCTGCCCCGCACCTACCGGAGGCGGCCGAAGCGCCGTAAAGCCGCCGTCTCACCTCCGCGCCGCGCCGCTCTCCGCCGCCGGAGCTGCCGTAGCGCCCGTGCCATGCGGCGCTGCCCCCCGTAGCGCCAGACGAGGCGGGCGCGCTCCTCGGGCCTCTCGGCCCCACCGCTCTGGAACAGGCTGCGCAGTTCCGGCAGCCCCACGCCCTGGAAGATGTTGGCCGAGGCCCGCTTGCGGCCGCGGGCGGAGGGCGCCGCTCTCCCCGGAGGATCGCTCGCTACCGAGGCCGGCGTTCCCATGGCCCGGCCGCTGCGGACACGGGAGGAACGGCGTGAGGCCCTGCCGGGTCCGGCTCGGCCCGCCCTGCCCGGGACGGGGCCGGAACGGCGCGGGCAGGCCGCCAGCGGCGCGCCCAGGAATGCGGGAGGGCCCGGCTCAGGTTGGCGCCCGCCGGTGCCCGGTGCGCCGTCCCCGCCTTGACCCACTTTCCGCCGCCGCCGCCGCCTCGCGTCCGCCAGCCCCGCGCACTGACCTTAGGGCGGCCACCGCGTGTCCGCCGCGCTCCCGCGGCCGCTCCGCGCCACCACCGCCCCGAGGTCCCGCCGCTGCTCCGCGCCGCGCGCCCCGTCCATTCACTTTCCCGATCCGCCCCGTACGCCGCCGCCAATCCGCGCCCTTTTTACTCCGTACGGACCAATCGCCGTCGGGAGGGGGCGTGGCCACACCGCCCATCGGAAGGGTGGGCCACGTGGCGCCAGTGACGTCAATAAGGCGGGGAGGGACGGCTGGGCGTGGCTCCGCCCCCGGGCGTGGCCAGCGCGCGTCACCCCGAAGGGGAATCCCGCGTGACGTAACGAGGGAACCCCGGCGCGCTCCCCAACGGCGCACTCCTCCGTTCCCGCGCGTGACGTCCCGCCACGCTCCCCGACCCCGTGGCGCGGGAGGCGGCGGCGGCGGCGGCGGCGACGCCGGGGAGAGGAGCGGGCGGTGGGGAGAGGAGGCGGCGGGGGGCGGCCGCGGGGCCCCGCGCGAGCAGTGGGCCGGCGGGAGGCGGGGCGGGGGAGGAGAGAGGCCCCGTGCGGGGAGGCCCGCTCGACGCCAGATGTTGGGCAGCCGCCAGCCGCCCACAGTAAGTGCTGCCGGGGCGCCGAGTCCCTCCCGCCCCGGAGCAGGCAGCGCCCCGCCATGGCCCGCACGGCTCCCCCGGCCGTGCCGCCGCCGCCCCCGGGACCACCGCCCCGCGGCTCGCTCGGGCTGCACCGCGCCTTCCTTCGGAGCCCGCTGGGGCTGCTCCGCCTGGGGCAGCTGGCGGTGGGCGCCGCCTTCTGGCTCACCGTGGCGGCCCACTGGTACGAAGGAGCGGCCCACTTCGCCCTCTTCGCCGCCGTCCTCGTCTGGCTGCTCACGCTGGGCCTCTTCGGGCTGAGCGCTCTGGGGCGCTGGGAGCTGGTGCCCTGGCTGGGATCCCGCTGGCTGCTGACCAACCTGGCACACGACCTAGTGCTGGGCGTCGGGCTCTGCACGGCCGCCGCTGGCATCATGGGCCACAAAGCCGGGCAAAAGAGCTACTGCAACCTGCCGGGGTACAGCCAACGCTGTCTCTACGGAGCCTACCTGGGAGCTGCTGTCTGCGGAGCCGTGGCTGCCTGCCTGTACCTCTTCTCCGGGCTCTACTGCCTGGCACGGCGCTGCCGGGACCAACGCGACATCGTCTGAGCCCCGTGGCTGCCCCGCTTCCTGCACGTGGACGGACCGCGGCCCTGCTTTAGGACGCGGTGACCCCGCTGCTCTGTCCCCTCCCGGCTGCTGCACCGCGCTTCCTCCACTGCCCCCTGCACGGATGGATGGACAGACGGACAGAGACCTTCTGCCAGGAGAGTGGGCACCGATTCCTGCATCAGCTCCTTTGCACCCTGCACAGGATGACAGACGGATGTAAGCAAATCAGAGGACCCAAGCAGGGAGCGCCCAAGTGGACCGCAACTGCTGGGAGCCCCGTGGGGCCCTGCCTGACTCCTGCCCTGGGTGTGCGCAGGTGGGTGCCAACTCTGTCCCTGGGGAGACGGATGCTGTGCTGGAGGAGTGGAGCAAAGCTGGGCCCAGCCCCTACCCTGCTGGCAGCCCCGTGGCCTCCACACTGCCTAATGGAGTCTCTGTTGTGCTCTCAGCTTCCCCACCTCGGGCCCCTCCTCCACGTCCGGTGTCTTCCCGGAACCCTGTGGGCACAGAGCTTACCCACCCTGGGCACGGCCTCACCAACTGCTGCCTCAGCGCCAGATGCCCCATCCCACCTCGGAGCTGAGCCCAGCAAAGCCCCCGTCACTGTTGGAGTTGGAGCCCGTGGCAGGGAGGGGGCTGCAGGCTGCCTCTGTGAGCAAGGCGGGGCAAGGAATTCCTCCAGCCTCGGGGTTTGTGCTGCTCTGGGGTGAGAAAGGCGCTTTTGTAATCCCAGCCTGGAGCTCAGTGCTGCTGCCGCATCCTTCAGGCTGGTTCTGCGCTGGGAGTGGGGCTCCCATCTCACCACAGAGACCCCTAAGCCTACCTGAGGCCTGTCTGCTCCAGCCAGAACAGGCACGGCTTGCGCTGCCTGGCTCCACAGCACTTGGATTGTCATCCTGGAAAACTCTTTTTTGTTGTGGGACTACATGTCTCCGTCTCCATCCCTGTGCTGCCCACAGACTGATAATGGAAGGGTGATTGCAGCAGTGCCCTTGTAGGACACAGCCTATCTGCGAGGGGAGGACACCGGACCAGCCCCACAGGTATCTGGGGCTGTGCAGGGTCTGCGGAAGCATTGGGCAGCCAGAGACTGGGAAAGTGTTGGAGGAGCACCGTGCTGGAGCTGTCTTGGCCACCAGCTGTCCTCGCCCTGCTTGAGGATGCATTCTCCCATTGCTTTCAGGGCACAAAAGGACTTCCCCAGCCCCTGCGTAGGCTCAGTTTGGAGGACTGTGGCCCCCGCATCTGTCACCTGGTGCCTTTTTGTGGGGGTAGCAGCGGCAATGGCACGGGGGGGGCTGGATTGGCACTAAATCACAGCTTCTATCACCAAGGGCTGTCTCAGCAGATATCTGTGTGCTCCCGCACTCTGCCAGCCCCTGGGCCACCCCCTGGCAGGATGTGCTGTCCCTACCCTGTGTCAGGGCAGGTCCCAGACACTGCTGGCCCCTGCGTGCTCTGGTGCAGCCCCGAGGCCCAGGCTGCCTGCACACAGTGAGGCTAGTGCTGCCATAAGTGCCTTGCCCCACAACCCCATGCTGCCTCTTGTACCTGCCACTGTCCCACCGCAGCCCCTTCTCTGGTGCCTTTGGATTCACATTCCAAATAAAGCAACACTGACGCTCGCTTGGTGTCTGGGTTTTGTAGCAGGATTGGGACCTGCAGGGGACAGCAGGTGAACCAAGCTTACACTCGGCTCCTCAGCCTTGGGGTCACCACTCCTGGAGCAGTGGTTGCAGGGGCCCCCTGTGCTCTGGGGTTGTGGGTGGACTCCTGGTGCTGAGCCACTGGTCTCTGGAAGAGGGGCTCAAACCACTGCCCCTGGGGATGGGCTGCCCCAGCCCTGCCACTCCCTCCAGGGATAGGGCAGAACTTGGTACTTGTGTATAATAGAATCACAGAATGATTGGGTTGAAAGGGACCTTAAAGCCCACCCAGTCCCACTCCTCTGCCACAGACTGGTTGCCTGGCCATGAATGCCCCCAGGGATGTGGCACCCACAACTTCTCTGGGCAACTTGTGCCAGTGCCTCCTAACATCTAACCTAAACTTCCCCTTTTAGTTTAAAATCATTCCTCCTTGTCCTGACGCTACTAGACTGGGCAAAATGTCTGTCTCCCTCTTGATTATAAACTTACTTTAAGTACCAGAATGCTGCAATGTGGTCTCCTGGAAACCTTTTCTTCTCCAGGCTCCTTTCACCTATCTGCATAGCAGAGGTGCTCCAGCCCTCTGATAATCTTCATGGCTCTCCTCTGGGCCAATTTCAACAGCTCCATATCCTTCTTGTTGAGGTTATCAGGCCTGGACACAGTACCCCAGATGGGGCCTCATCAGGGCAGATGAGAGGGGGACAATTTACTCCCTCCCCCCTGCTGCCACCCCTCTGTTGTTGCAGCCCAGGATACTGTTGGCCTTCCAGGCTGCAAGTGCACAGTGTTGACTCACGTTCAGCTTTTCATTCATCCAGACCCCCAAATCATTCTCGGCAGGGCTGCTCTCAAGGAGTTCTCCCAATCTGTACACATATCTGGGATTGCTGTGACCCAATCACAACACTTCACACCCAGCCTTGTTGAACCTCATTAGGTTCCCGTGGGCCGACTTTGCAAGCCTGTCCAGGCTCCTCCGGATGGCATCCTTTTCTTCCTTCTGTTGTATCAGCTGCACCACATATCTTGGTGTCATCAGCAAACTTGCTGAGGTTACGTTCAATCCCACTGTGTCATTGATAAAGATGCTAAAGCATACTAGTCCCAAGATGGACCCCTGGGGAACCCCGCATGTCACCAGCCTCTACCTGGACACAGAAGCACTAACGGCAATCCTCCAGCTGCAATCACACAACCAATTCCAGTCCGCAGAATAGTCCACCCTTCCAATCCATATGTCTACAATTGAGAGATAAGGATGTGGGTGTGGACTCCTCCTGCAGCCCAGGGCTGTGTGGCAGTAGAACACGATGAGAACCACACAGAGATGCAGTGCTGCAGGCTTTGTTTCTCCTGGGCTGAAAAGGTCTCTTCCTAGGCTGGACACTACAGGACTTGGGAGGGCTGAGGACACTGATGCCTCCCAGGGCTGGGTGATTTAAGGCCCAGGGTCAGACATGGCTCTCTGCCTGGTCCTGTGGTGACACAAGGCCATGCTCCACGGAATGGGCCATGCTCACAGCGAGGTGGAAGCAGGAACATGGGCTGCTCTGCAAGACAGCTCCACGCAGCTAAGGCTGGGAGTGAGAGATGAAGCCGGCCTCTTCCAGCGCCCTCCGAGCTGAGCTGGGCCTCGGCGCCGGAACAGAGTCGAATCAGACCCAGCTCAGGGCACAGCCCCAGACTGCACTCCACAACCCAGGCCTAGCACAGACCCTCACGGCCACTACCGGACCGCCACTTCCGCCCTTTTGCCATCACTTGGGCGGGGCTTCCGTCCCCACCTCCCATCTTGGCTCTTCTGATTGGCTGCGTGTCTCGCCGCCGGGTGGCGTCACGGCGCACCTGGCCTCTTCCTGGAAGTGGGGTGCGGTGCGGGTTTTGGGGT
>PPHD01017598.1:0-14681 GCA_002909625.1 Bambusicola thoracicus
AAGAGGAAAAAATAATTTTGAGAGTTTTTTTCTCTTTACATTTGTTGGCTTTCTCTGCAGCTGGACCTCTGGAGCTTCCTCTTTTTGAGCTGATCCCCTCACAAAGACAAGTGGTTTTTCATGGAGACCGCTTGCCCTTTCAGTGTACTGCAACCTATGTTGACAAAACTACCCAAGTACATTGGTACCACGCTGGTCGACTTATTGAAACAGATGAAGAGAGTGGCATATTTGTGGAGGACAGCATCATTCATGACTGTTGTTTAATTACACGGTAATGTATAAACATCTTTTGTATTATTCAGACTGGTTGACAAGGTGAAGGCTAGAAATAATAGAAATAATAAGCACACATCAGAAGATGTTTTGTTTGAAGTAAATCAATTGTGTGCTTGAATCTTAACACACACACGTATAGATCTTTCTTGGCTATGAGTGGATGTGCTTGCAAGTTGAATTTCCTGTGTGTAAGTATCCAGATTTGAGCAAATGCGGGTTTGAGATGGATAAGAACAGAATTTCTTACATGCTAAGAAATGTTGAAAAAGTGTATCACTACAACTTCAGCAGCATACTGACCTACAGCCATTTAATGATTGAATTGTGGCCCATATGCGAAGAATTAATAATTTAAAAGACTTGGATTATTTTTTGTAGGTGCCAGTATATCAGATACCATATTCATTTAGCTAGGCAACCTCATTTTTGATTCTTATTAAAATTTTTTTCAAATTCGGTGACTCTTATTATCTTTGAGCCTTCGTGTCCTTGAGAGACAGAAACACACAGATCTACAGAAAGCTTTGCTGATGTGAAAAATGAGAAATGAAGTAGAATAGGCTTCCTTAAAAAGAAGGAACAACTAATATAATGTTATTTGTCAATAGCCATATTGCTCTAGTTTTGCTTTGGTTTTCCCTTTTAAATCTTGTTTATTAAATTACTGTACATTTTCATATTAATTTTTGGTTTTCATCATAAAATCTGGGCTTGTCACTAAAAATTGCTGAACTGTTGTGGGCATCCTTTTGTCATCTGCCAATTTCCATCACTGACCAAAAAAGTCAGATTCTGTATATAAGGTGGAGTGAAAATAGTTATGCTAATTAGCTCTTTTTTTCACTCAGTTACTCTCTATTAATATGATTGACCTGAAATGCTTCTGATCTATCAAATGAAAGTTATGAAGGGAGTCAAATTAATTCCTCTCCACTGGGATCTTCCAGTCTTACTGATTTTAATTTTGCCTGCTCACTGGGTAATTTGACCCCTTTTGGAGTGAATCAAGAAACATGGATCTGACCTACACTAACAACTACTGCATTTATTTTTTTTTTTAATATTGATGTGTAGAACTGTAGTGGATAAAAGAAAAAGATTTTCAGACCAATTTGTATGGTAATTCCAACTGTATGAGCTATTACATAACTGCCAAGTAACTTAAAGTGTGTTCCTTTTATAGCTACAATATTGCAATTAAAAGACATACTGCTAATCACCTCAACTGAATTTTATTTTGCATTATGTAAGTGATTTGTAGAGAGTATGCTGATACATTGTAGGAAATGTCTCAAAATGTTTTTCAAAAGTGATATCCCCTTAAAAAGTTAACTTTAGAAGTTGCTTTTCCGAATGTTACTTTATTTTGGTTAATTTTAGTCAGACTATGAAACAGAAATCCTTGTCCACTGTAGCAATGTTTAAATAAGAATTAATGATCTGCTACCTACATCATTTAGTGTGCTATTAAATAGATGAACTCGATGATCATGTTGCAGTCTACACTGGGGCCAAGCATTCAGAATGAATATCCTCTAGATACATTATACCGTTTGCTGTTATATACTGGAAAATTTGACTCCACCAAGGTGTATGTTATGCACAGTCAAAATGAGGGAAAATATTTTTGGAGTAAAACTCCAAAACTATTTTCATTGCTCATTTGTTTGAGCTGCATGTTTCACATCACACTACAGTAGGGCATCAAAGCTGCATTTCTCATGCAACATAGTCCTTATCCATTAACGGACTAGTACTTAAAAAAAACATGGTTCTGCTTTGATCAAGGAATTGATCAGTATTAATTGACTGCAGGCATGGGAGACTGTGCTTTTGGAAAGTAGCTTTCAGAAAATATGCTATTTTGAACTCAGTGATTTTATGTATATAAATTACAGATTATGCATTGCCTTTTCATGTTGAAAATGAGAAAACTTGGTTCGAGTTATGACTGAAAACTCTACTGAGCATTTCTTAATTTTAATCTCATCTTCATGGCTGTGCATACTATAACTGTTTATATTATTACATGCAATTACACACTGGTTTGTGACAATTCTTAAAGCCATCAGTCCTAGATTAATTCACAGTTCTATGAGACACTGAAACATCAGAAAGGCAATGCCTTCCCGAGGTTATTGTATGTTAAATATAAGATTTGGAGTGAAAGATAAAGGTAATTTAAAATCAGCTCTTACAGTCTCTTATTTTCCTTCCTATACATACTCTTCATAGCAAACATTGCAAACATTCTCTCTCTGGCATTTCTGTGATTGTACTAAAAGATAGGCTTTGGCTTGTGCTGCTTAGCAATTTAAAGATTTCTGAAGGTAGTTCTGAGCACAGAGGTGTAGTCTTGTTCCAAAAGCTGCTTATTCAACCTTTTTTTTTTTTTAGTGGTTATTTTGTTAGGTATTTTCAGATATTTCTGGACATAGATTTACAACACAAATATCATGCTAAGCTCTTCTGTTTTATTAACTGGCACAGTAGAAGGATAAAATATCCAATGTGTGTTTTTTTCATCCTATGTTATAGCAGAGTAAACTAAAATAAGTGTTTTTGTTACAATAATTAAACTAAAGTTTTGAACTGTATTCCGGACTGTGACATTTTTCTTGGCGAAGAGCATTCCCTAATAGGAGATCTTGAGAAGGTATTTTCAATTCTGCTGCTAGCTCACATTCACCATTTCTTGCCAATGATAATAATATTTGATTTTGCTCGTGTTGAATTTTCTGACATTATGCCTGCGTATAAATGTCATAGTCATACATGAAAATGTAAATGTGACATGGAACTAATTTTCTATCAGCTGTGAATGGGTCTAGTTGAAATTGTGACTCGTGTTTGCATGAAGATGTCTTAATTTCTTATGGCTGGAATATTAGATTATGAATGGGATGACAGTAAGGAGCAATAAAACAATCCACATTACAGAAACCACACAGAAGAGGCTCCCAGCAACACTGTATCTTTCTCTCTACTGTTTCTCCTCTCTGCCTAGAGAGGTGGAAAGATAGTTATTAGAATATTAAACTAAAAAAAGAATGTATTTTAGCATTATGAACCAGACAACTCCACAGTATTGAAAGACTTAGATTTTTTTAGAGTAGCTTAATCACCCCATAGACTGTAGTAACTATCCTGATGTCTCTTTAATCCTATTTTGTAAATACTTTTGCTGCATGTTTAACAGTACTTGTATCTCCGACAGCTTTAATGGCTGCTCTGGAGCCATTACAGTTCACACTGTCTCTTTCTGAAAATGTTAAACTTTGTAGAAAGTTAAGAACCCATTAAAAGGAATGTTATAACCAAAGAAAACAACATGCTCTTAACTGAACGTAGGGCGACAGGTGCTGATGTCAGTAAGTTTTTCATGTATTATTTTGCATTATGGTGTATAGATTTGCTGTTGGAAATTCATACTGTTAGGTCTCAGCTGCTATCCCCCACAAAAAATGATCTTATCTTTAAAAGTATCCTATTTCAATCTTCTAAATGTACTCCTCAATAATAATAATGAAAAGGAAGTAAGCTTAAGAATCTGGCTTTGTTTTACTTTGGTAAATTAAGCGTACAGTGATTCCTTATATTTGCACAGCAGTCTCTGCTGCCAAAATGGGATGGTCAAAAGTAAATAGTGAAAGAAATAGTAATGTTTGAGATAAGAGAATATGGAACTACAGCAGATCCTTTAGATGTAACAAGGATAGGGGCATCAGTAAGAATGTTTGTTTTAAAATTAATGCATAGAACATTTATACTCTTTTCAGAAAGCTGCTTTTAGAGGTACATAATTATTTGGAAATCTCCAAAACTTCCACCTGCAAAAAAAAGTGTGATAGCAGAGAAGAGCCTCAAATAATGATCCCCTTTTATTGTAATAATTAAGAAACCAGGAGGAAAAATTAAAAGGAATGCAATATTATTTTTTTGTAATCTGAAGGTTCTACTAAAAATGATGAATAATTTTTTTAATGTTTGAAGTTATTAACATAGTTGTTAGTAAAGGATTTGTAATTGGACTGAGACAGTTTCACTAACAGAATAAGGTCAGTTTAAGGATGTGGTTAGTGAAAGAAATGAATTCGAGTGCAAACTGACACTGAAGTAGATAGGTGGTATTGTGAGAAATTTGTTTTGCAGGCAGGCAAACTGTAAAAGAATAAAACACTTGCAGAAATAAATTCAGAGAGAAAGTCAGAAATTCTTTGCCTGTTTTTTGTGAAAAGAATCCAGATGACCTTTCAACTCTTAACACTTTGTGGCAAGAATACATCTGATAGAGATGTGAAGCAAGTGGGAGTGGTTTGGAAGAATATTGGGTTAGAAAGAGCAATCTGAAAATGGTATGTTGGTGATGAACCAATTGCTAGGTTGGTTGCACAACTGAAAGTTCAGATGTATACCAAGTTGTGGCAAGATATTGGAGATTCACTTCATACATCATGGAAAAAAAAAAGTGTTCAAGCAGATCAAAAGAATGCCATTTGAGTGCTTTGTGTTCTGTTGTCATGAGCATTTGGAGATGTATGAAGGTCACACTGAGACCAGGGGAGATGAGCAGAAATTATTTAGTACTGGTATTTTGTTAGTGCACCTAACTGACTCTATTTGACCCTTTGCTGTCAAGTAGTTAGGAAAGAAATGGAGCAAAATAACGTAAATCAATATTTCTGTATTGTTTTGTGATTACTTTAAAATCTGTGGACATCAGTCTACAGCTTCAGGCACTGCAGGCAGCTAAGGATTAGCAACAGATGCACCTTCACCAGAGAAGTTTTTATTTCAGACAGAAAGATGATATTTGAAATTATTGCAGAATACTGCATGTTTCCATTTTGTCTCTTTCTTGCAACTGTATAAGGGTCCATCCAGCCACACCACTGAAGTAAAATTTTAAGTTCTATGTTAAGAACAAAAATGTGAACTTCCCCGCAAGAGGAAAGAAATGCAGCTTTGCTTAGCTTTTTAGGGCCAGTATGATTTTGATCCAGCCTTTCAAACAGCTTCAGCTGTGTAGCTGATGCTACACTGCAGCAGGTTTAGAGTGAACACTCTAAAAGGATTTTTTTTAATTACTTTTCCTATCAACAGTGATGATATAATTATATGCTTTCTTGCAGCCCAGGCAATAGTTTGTAACCCCGTGCATCAGCTGTGTTTGTAAGAGCAATTCTGACTTATGTACAGAGACTGATGAACTCTTTCTTCCAAGTCACTCATTCTCAATACTGGTGAAGCAAACAATTTTTTAATATTAAAATAAATAAGTGAACTACATTATATTGTTCACTGACCTATCTTTGTATTTCGTATTTTTGTAGTTTTTTATTTTGACCCATTCAAATTAAAGAATGTTGTAGGACATGTTCCTTGTGGACTTCCACAGAATTGGTTGGTTTTTTTTTGTTTTGTTTTTTAACCCCATTAGCATGCTGGAATTTCATGAAAGTAGGTCCCAGTCCCTCTCCCTCTTCCACCGTATAGATTAAAAGAACCTCATTTTAATTTTCTGTGGTATATTGTTTGAATGTCTCATGTCCATCACAAAATAACAATGTTGAAAATGCACTGTATGCTGGAGAAAGAATAGAGACAGTTCATTGAAGTTCTCGTGCAGGAGTCTGCTGTGTCTTGCCTCCATTTTTAGTTCCCAAATTTCTTTCAGCTCACCAAATCAAGCAGTATCATAGCCCCAGTATGCAGTGGCTTAATCCCATTAAGTATTCTTTAAAAGAAAATATCTATATTTGTAACATCAACTTTGACACAGGAGAGTGGAAAATTCTGTCAAAGTAGTGTGCATTTAACAAAGAAATTCATACTGCAGAATTAATATACTTTTTGTTTTCTTCTGCGTAGCTTTTTTTTTCTTTTGGTTGCTCCCAGTGGCACGTAATCAGGTAATCAAGACTTGTCATAAGTGGGTTAACACTTATGAATCATCTGCAAAATATTTTGTTTAAAAAGCTTTTTATGCAATTCTGACTATTGGACTGATTGTCGTAGTGTTATTTTTGTCTAAGAACCTCTGCTAGTGTACAGATCACAAGAGTTATGCTAATGAAATAAATCTTTCTGTGGATCTCACGTTGCAGTGAACAGACTACTTAAGGGGAAATGAAAGGCATGTGGCAGGTGTAGCAGTACTTCCCCGGAAGGCTACAGTTGCATGTGTCTTGCAGGCAAGTGGTGTTCTGTTAGAACAATATTAATAAAAGTAAACACACTTGAGCAGCCCCAAACCTTTCACAAAGTGATAGGCAACTGATTCACGTTGTACTTTAAATAAGCCCAGGACAAGGAGTACACTTGTCATGTAGCTTCACAGCATTGTGTCTGTTGTCTGAAGGTTTCTCCAGCAAGAGAAAGCTTTGGGAGTCCTACAGATGTTGAAATCTCCTTTTTCTCTTCCCCACTTTACTTTCTCTGTTAGCTGGAGTAGCACATACTGACTCCAGAGCTGTGGGCATATGAATATAAATGCTCCTTTTTGCACACCTTTCAGTGCATCCAGGTAGCTGGTAGTGGACTCTCTCTTCCTGGCAAGCTCAATGAGAGAGGAAAATATCATAAAACATACCCAGCCTATTGGGGTACCTGGTAGAGCTATTTAGAACACAGCAGATTCCTGACTCAGTTTCTGAAAATGTTACTGTGTGTTCATCTAGCATTACTACTGCTTTTTCTCTCAATTTTAAGAATTTTATTTACATTTAATTTGAGCAAAACAAAGGAAAAATATGGTTTACTAACACGTTAGTAAAATGTCGTTTATTTCAAAAGTAGATATTTCTGATATTTCTTTTCTTTCTCCTTTATTTTTTCCCCGTGTGTTAGTGTTATAATTAGCTTCTTCCCATGGGTATTTCTGAAGAGATATCCAGCTAAAATACTAATGCAACCAAATTGGCTGATAGATAAGTTATGGTAAACTAATTATAGCATGCTGAGTTCATTGGGTAGCTACTGATGGTGTTAAAAAGTTTTGCTTTGCTTTTGTATTCAATCAGAAGAAAGAGAAAATCATTAATTTTCTGTGTGTATGACAAATTGATTACATCTAAAAATACTTGAATACCAGTTTTAATCTTCTTATCTTTTTCATCATACTGTTGCATGGACACAAAGTTATACTAAAGGCCATCAGGCTTCTAAAGCTGATTCTTTCATGGGTAAATAAGTAATTTTGTCAGGAGATCAGACTAGCAATTTAAGTTCAGTTAAAGTGTCTAGATTTACACATTCTCTCTTCAATTTCCATGTTTTAACCTTGTATCCTCTGTGAAAGGCTGTATTCCAAGCAGCAGTGTTCTCTGGAGACCAACAGATTTTTAAAATTCTATGTTAGTATTAATAATTGAAGATAGTATGGGTAGGATGCAGGTTATGCAGGCCTTCTGCTTGAACTGTAAGAAAGCTTTTCTTCTTATCTAAGGGATGCTATCTGTGTTTTAGTAATTGATTTTTATTTTTCACTAAGAAGAGCAGTTGATTCTTACCCAGCCTTAAAGGAAATTCTCAGACTTTGAAAACTTTCCTGTGAAAAACAAGTCTAAAATGCTGTTTCCTGACATGCAAATAAGTGCTGGGATGTACAGTAAATGTCACAAAGGTATTACTTCAGGACATAGTTGAGTAACTTTGCATAATGAGTCCTACTTCTGATTGTCTAATTAGTTATGCATAGCTGTAGTAATGCAATGCTATGTCTCAAATAGAAATCTTTTGTCATAATTTACTTGATTACGTGTGTATGGCTGCTGTCTGCATTAAGGTTCCTCTCTTTGTAATGACCAATGCTACAGGCCTCTAATGATTATTACAACAATTTTTTGTGCAATTGTATCAGCTCTACATCTGAATGAATTTCTGAATACATCAGTCATCACATTTGAAAAAGGGATCCTAACATGAACAAAATTTCCCACTTCAAAGTAAACATATTGATCTTATCTGGTTTTCCTTTCAAGTGTTCTTTGGCTTACTGAGAAAGCCACAATAACTTCCAAACAAAACTTGAGACAAGCTTGCTAGTCATCCTTTCGTTCTCGTCAAGTAGCAATAGTCATCTTCTGTTTACCTTGATTCCATCTCATGAATGCCTGACTTTGTTTATTTCTTGGTAGGTCATAAATTTCCATGAAAGTATCAACTGTCACACTGTGAAGAGTGCCAATAAGTATACTTGCTAATGTAGATGGAATAGGAATTCTTTCTGATGCTTACTTGATCCTTAGTAAAACTGAACAGTAAATGCAAAATCAAAATTATCCCATTTCATTTCTGGCCTGACATTTATTGGCATATATAAGACAGGAAATCAAGAAAAGTAAACTACATCTAAGGATACTCTTCTTTCTTAATTCTGTTGTGCTCCTATCAAGCTCTTTAAACTGAGTCCTGCAATGTTCTGAAGTGACAGGAGTGAAACTGTTCTCAAGTGACATTGCCTTTTGTCAAGACTTGTTGTCACCACCAAGAAAGATCAGAAATGACTTTCTTCTGAGAGTAAGAAAACCTGGAACTTCTGGTGGTGTTAATGTAATAGTGCTAAAACTTACAATATGCAATCGACTTACCAAAAATTTTGTGAAGAGGTTTAAAATATTGCACAGGCCCACCCTTCCCTTTTGGTCTGCCAAGACTATGAAGTTGGCAAACTTACAGGTGGAGAATATGTTGAAGGTATGAAATTGAGTGCTGTTTTTGAGAATTAAGACACTTTTTTTTTTTTTTAATCAAGTCTCCTAAATTCTCCGTGGGAGTAAGATCAATTTATCATTTGTCATATCCAGATGGTAAGTAAATGAACAGTTTCACCATTGGGCTTGCTATCCAAACTATTCCTAGAGGAATATAAATGAATGCATCACTTACAGTGGCCATATGGCAATTCAGAAGATAATTTCATGTTCTGGTCATTATATGTCGTCTTCTATATTGCATAAAACTTTTCTGGCTTATTTTGGTACAACATCTGAAGTAATAGCCACAGAAGATTAGGTGTGAATTTGAGGATTTTCTCATCGTTTTAGGGAATTTGAACCGGAGTTCAACCATAGTGTTTCTAGCAGAGCAAAAAATGATGTGTCTGTAAATATTTGTCTGTGGAACAGGGGAACATAATCTAATTAATTGTCAGGAGATCTGTTCTAGTGAGAGATAAATTTGCATTGTAACACCATTCAAAAATTTAAATAAATGGAAATTGTACTCCTTTTCTTTGTTTTGATTTATATTCATATTTGTTACCTATAAAAGTGATAATGTGTTCTAGAATTGGTTTAGTTTCTATCTCTACCATCTACCTAAAATCAACCTGGTTTCCAGTTTTATCATATTTGTATTATTAACAATGGTTACAGATATTTTATTAGGAGATATATCAAAAGGTGAGTACATCTATCATACATTCTATTCACTAAGAAGTCTCTGGGTCTTGATGCCATAGGTGAATTTTTATGCTGCCTTTTTTTTCATTGGTAAAAGGAAATGAGTATTGGTAATTGTTTTTGTAAGCTCTAGGAACATACTTTTTCTCGGCTGTCTATATTGATGATGCAAGATTCTTGGGACATATGAAACAGAACACTTAATTTTAATACATTTATCAACCATTTAATTTCACTAAACTCTTTCAATCTGACTGTGGGAAGATGTTAAGAGGTAGCTAGGAGCCTGCTTCTATTGGCCTTTCTCATCTGACACTTTTTACAAGATTAATTGCTTCTGTTGATATGAAAAAATATCAGTTGCTCTGTCTGAGAATGGCTAGTAACGTGTTGTTTTTTTTTTCTATATCCTCTGCAATTAAAAAAAAAAAAAACATACTAGAATTTGTTGTAAAAATGAAATTGCGAGTTCCAAGCTACTTGGAGCTCAGACCCATAGTGAAACAAACGGTGTGAGATTTTTAAAGTTTCTGTTTAATGATAATGTGACAGAACTTCCGGAGAATTGTGGAAGATGTCTGAAGCAATTTAATTTAAATCAAAAGCTATTTGCCACAGGTTGTTTGTTTTCTGGAGAGCAAGATAACAGTCCTGTAGCAAGTACTTGAGAAAATCATCCTTCATTATATGCATCTTTCAAAGGGAAAATTACATAAGCAGCTGTCTAATCACTTCCTACCTTGATTGTGATTTATTTACTTACATACCTGCTGTAATTTATACACAAGAAGATTTGAGCCTTTTTTGTAGCAAAACTGATGAGTGCATATGTAATATAAAAACTTTTAAACTGAAAAAGTATGACATTTAAAAGACCAAAATTTTAAAAAACATGTAATTTTTCTCTGCATATATATGCAAATTCAGACTCTTTATGAAAGCACCAAAGGCCCCAAGAAGAAATTTTTGAGATTTTTTTTAATATGCAGTTTTGAAATCACTTTAATAACTTTCAAATTCTGTTCTTCTGTTTTTATAATGTCTCTCTCCCCTTTCTGACTGTACTCCATTTCTTCCCACATAATTTCTGATTGTCTGAACCACACGGCATATTCAAAATTCATCCATTTGTGTGAAGTAAAGTAGGCATTTCAGATAATTACTACCTTTTTCTTCTCCCAGATACTTTCAGAAGCTGTACATTCTTTATAACCATAGTAAAATTTATTTCTAGGCCAATGACAGATAGAAGAGCTAATGTATTACTTTATTAAATGTACTAATTAGCATTATTTTTGTCTAGAGTTACAGTAATTGGATAAAATCTTTCCCTGCTGAGATTATTTGAAAAACTAAACTTTTATTGACTTCATCTGGGCTTCATCCATTAAAAGAATGAAATCTTCTAATTTCATCTAAAATATACAGAAAACCCTAACAAAAACAGCTCTAGGCAATTTTAAATGTTACCAAATTTCTCCTAACTATACATGGGATATTTAGCTTGGGCAGCTGAACACTGGCATGGTGCTGTACTGTACAATGTTCATATTGCAAGAGAAGCTGTGAAGTGTCTCTATATTTAACTTGTCTATCATTTTAATTATGCAGAGCTTATTCAACCTTCATTTACTGATATTAATAACTACATCTCATGTTTTGGAGAGAGCAGTGTGAAAGAAGTTCATGAGTAGTACAGTGCTAAAAAAAAAAAAAAATCAGCATCTGTCTCATCTCATATTGCATTCATCAGGAAAGTTATATACAGCTTCCAAAGTCAATGGCTATTCTAGAAAACTTGTCCCAGGCTGCCAGAGGAAAACAGATTCTGGTTTTGAAACGCCAGAGGAGCTCCAATGACAGCTGAAGGGAAGCATTCTCTGTGGGTTGGTTGTGTTGTCAACTTGAAATGTATTTCTGACTTTCAAGTACTAGGTTATGAAACAAAAACAATATTTTATAATATTTGAGGAAAGGAGAGTGAGGACTGATGCATAACTGTTCTTTTGCGATGACTTTTGTGTTACAGCCTCTCATGACTTAAATGGTGTATCAAATTGGTGCTGCTAAAATTTCAATATCAATCACATATTGTCTGTCTCTATAATAACACAGAGCAAAACCCGTGTTTATATTTTCATAGCAAATGTCTGAAGAGAAGGTCATGTCAGGAAATCAATAACTCAATCTCTATATACTTAAGTGTATTCAATAATTATTTTTTTCTTTTTATAGTGAACTTATCCTGTCTAGCATTGATATTAATGCATCTGGAGATTGGGAGTGTCTAGTCAACAATTCCTATGGAAATAGCACTAAACACGTAGAAATTGTGGTACTGGAAATGGCTGCACCCTACTGCCCTGCAGAAAGAGTTATTAACAACAAGGGAGATTTCAGGTATGAATTCCTGGTTTTAAGTGTGTTGATACAGACATGGGCAATATCTGTGTTTACATGATGCTTCAGTCAGGTACAAAGATGTCACTTATATTTCTTGTCACTGTCATGTAATAGAGTAGGAAGGAACAGCACTGTGTAATTATTATGGGAAATGACAGATAGTGTTTGAAGAGAGGCAGTGGTTCGTAAAAGTCTGAGAATCCTTCTAATTCCTCAGTGCAAGTTTATGGAAAATTTCAAAAGGTGTAGGAACTTCACAGCTAAATGGATGAGGGTTAATAGTTGTGGGTTTTTTTTGGACTTTTCTGAATTACAGAATATAAGAACACTTAATGCATTAGAAATTTAAATCTTCAGTACTTTCTTGACCTATACCAGTTCTGCTACTTTTGTTCACGTGAGATTAGAAGTAATAAATAATAAAAAGAACTGCTATTACTAAAAACCTGCTAAAAACAATCAAAATAGTAAGTATGACTTGGTAAAACAGATCATTAGAGGTGAGCCTAAGGACAGGCGGTTCTACTATTATATAACATGATAAGAAAGCACATCCATCCTGCTATCTGAATGTTATCATCTGCACAGTATTGTTGACTAAATGCAGTTTTTGTTTCATCTCAGTTTTATCACTGTGTGTTAGTGGGCTTTGTTTTTGTTTTTAATCCCTCCCAAAACTGTAAAATTTAGCATTGTTTTCAATTGGTTCTAAAATACTTCAGTGATATGCATAAAGCTCTTAAAATATCATTACTTACTTGACAATAACACTGATGTATGATGGCATTCCCATTGAGAAATCAGGAAGGTAATTTGTTACCATGTGAATTATAATAAGAATTCAACTTGAATAGTTAATTAGAGGAAAAGTAGCTGAGAGAGGAATCTTCTCTTAAACACTAGAACTTTCTACACATACTGCTTACTTGAATACCTCTCTTCAATTTTAATACTTCAAATTAGGTCTTCTGTAAAAATATATACATTCAATCAGATAATACATAATGGATATTTTTTATGACATCTTTATGAACTACATGCTCTCTCCATACAGCTACATCCTTTTCTTAATAAATATATAAATCCTACAGACTAGCACCAGGGGCATTTTTGTCATTTTGTATAAATCAAAAGGATAGAAGTGCCCTTTCCCTATTGATCACCTTTCCAGAAGTCTATATACATTTATTTTTAAGATGTGCATTTAAGGGATGCTGAGTCCATAGATTCCTTTGGCATTTGAGAGGAATGAATTTAGAATTACAGAGAATTTATCAATCTCAAACCTAGCATGAGTACTTGAAACTATTCCAAAAGTTTATCCTCAGACATGCAGCTATCTCACCAGTAATTTTTCTTAGAAAGGTCTTTGAAGTTTTCATAACATAGCAAGTATGTAAGTAAAAAGAGTTGTAGCACAAAAGCAAAGCTGGAAAGAACAGTTCTTTTATTGGGGAAAAAAATGAAAAAATCATAATCAGTTTTAGAAGCATGGTTCTTTTATTTCACCAGCCTGGGTGGTATTTATAATTGCTCAACTGCCATCAGAATTAGGCACTGTGAGTCACATTGTACTGGCTTTAAGTAATCAGATTTTTTCTCTGTGGTGGCCCTATTTTGCTGATATTTTGTTTTACAGCTCACTATAAGATAATTCCGAAATGCAAAGTTATGTAATGTTATAATTTCTAATCATAAAGACCAGATTCTGCTACTTGTGTTAGGAGTCAGCGTGCTTTAGTTTCAGAATAGTCTCTTCAGTTTTACTTTTGAGGTAGGGTGCTACTCTGTTGCCCAATTGAATTAATGCTGATATTTTACTAAAATAATAGTTCAGAGGCAAGAGGAGCATATAATAATACTAGACAGTGGTGTTTTTTTTTGTTTTGTTTTTTTTTGTGATGATCCTTTCATGTTTCATTTTGCTTCAAATGATTATACATCACATGAATTTCTCCAATGGCAGTTAGCTGTGGCACATAAAAATACTTCTTACCTTTTCCATTTTGAGACTAAGAAAACATACAAACCTAGCCTCAAACCTGTCACTATATTATGTAATAGTGTCAAAATGGATCTGTGTCTTTTAAGTAACAGGAACTAATCTGTATGTATGAGCAAAGGTTGATTATCAAGGTGTGTGTCCGTGGCAGGCAGAACTTTTTGTAAGATTGGTTGGGCTTCAGTTGTTACATTAATGCAATTGAAGTTAAAACCACATATTTTCCAGACATGTTGATGGCACACTTCTGGTTTTGTCTGATCTTTTACCAGATCTTGCTACAGCCATACTAGCCTGAAAATAACCATGGATTTGTACCCANGCATATAATAATACTAGACAGTGGTGTTTTTTTTTGTTTTGTTTTTTTTTGTGATGATCCTTTCATGTTTCATTTTGCTTCAAATGATTATACATCACATGAATTTCTCCAATGGCAGTTAGCTGTGGCACATAAAAATACTTCTTACCTTTTCCATTTTGAGACTAAGAAAACATACAAACCTAGCCTCAAACCTGTCACTATATTATGTAATAGTGTCAAAATGGATCTGTGTCTTTTAAGTAACAGGAACTAATCTGTATGTATGAGC
>PPHD01017599.1:4910-14965 GCA_002909625.1 Bambusicola thoracicus
CCCCCCCCCCCCCCCCCCCCCCCCCCCCCGCAAAGCTAGATGACAGGACCTCGCCGTGCTTTACATTTGCACCTGGAAAATACTCCAGTTTGGAATTTTAATATCTAATTGCAGATAAAAAGTAGCCAAGCAATTGCTGGAGAATTTCCCATTAAGATGCTCCGATACTTAGAAATCACTTCTTACATGGGTTTTGATCTTCTATTGTTGAGCAAGCTGAGAGCAGTTCACACGAGGAGAAGGCAGGCTCCATTGTGTGAGATGGAGCTCTTCTCCAGCAATGAAAGCTGGGCTGCAGTTTTTCAAATAAATGTGCTTTTCTTTTCTTTTCCCTCTCGCCTCCTCTCTCCCTCTCCCCACCCCCACCCCCCTCTTTCTTTCCTTTTTCTTTTTTTCTTTTTAATTAGAGCAAAGCCAACTGCTCAGAAAACAAACCTCCCCAAAGAGCACCATAGCCCCGATGAAGCGGTGCCAAGAGGGACCTGTGGTTAAACCCTTCTATGGGAAAGAGATGTCTGGAGAGCAGCAGGTCATCTGACTGTCATCAGCAGGACTGCTGAGCGCTCACAGCAAAGCACAGCGTGGGCATTCAGTCAAGAGCACATTGGGCCCTTCATGTGCCCCCAGAGACCCAACAGATTGGGGTGCTTGGAGAGGACAAGATGTCATGAACTCTCTCAGTTATCTCAGTGGGAGATGACATTGAGGTTATAACCAGCTTGGTTGGATGGACGAGCCGTATCCTGCCCAGACCTACCCGGAGCCTCACCCTTATCTTGGTCCATTTTTTTTGGGTTCTTAAAGATGAAAGGTACATGGACATTTGTTTCTAAGGCATAGACATCTCAGACAAGGATATGACTTGTCTGGGTGGTTTTATGGGTGTACCCCTGGGGTGCTGGAAAGGAGCTGCTCCAGCCATGCTCCAGCCTGCAGAGAGGCTCTATCTCCGGCAGCATGGACAGCTCTGGTATTCCTCTCTGGCTGGGTATGGTTATGCTTCACAAGGGAAATGCTGAGGAAAAACTAAAGAATGAGGTTTTATCCTTTGGTGTCTTTGTAGGATATTTTTGTGCCCATCCCATCCCACCTATCCCTGCTCTGCCTAGCCAGAAAGAGTCTTGGGATTTTCACATCTAGCCAAAATTTCCCCTTACTACTTGTGACCGTTGCTGCTCATCCTTCGCTGTGAGAGGAGCCTGGCTCTGATTACACTGAAATCTGAATGGGCAGAAGGGGCTGACTACTGGAACTCAGTGCTACAAACCAACCACGGAGGGCAAGGGCTCCAGAGGATTCAGAGAGTGATAGACAGATAATGAACATCCATAGATAAGAGGATAAAATGCTTACAAGGGATATAATCCCTTCTGTTCCTGGTGATAAGCCAGCTGCTGACTGACAGAAGCAAGGAGGAAAACCCTTCTGGGAAGATTATTCCAGACCTGGTGAATTGAAGCCATGGATACTTGCAGAACTGGCTGTGGCAGTCTCGGAGTCATTAGGGGTTATCTCTGGTAGAGTCAGAAGACTGAAAAAGGACAAGAAATGCATAACTTAGAAAAGTATTGGGAAAGTGAGCAGGGGTGGGGAGCTATAGACCCACCAATTTAACTTGAATACCCCCAAAATCCTGTAAAAAGACACTTATATACCATTTGCAGGTATCTAGAAGGTGTCAAGGAGAGGAGTCTATGGATTTATCAAGGACGCCCTTTTTCAAGCACCTCTGTGACAGATTGGAGAAATGAACTGAAAATAAGAGGTTGAGATTCAGCCGGGGCAGCCTGGGGATGATAGACTGTGTAAGCAAGCTGGGCTTTGGTTCAACAGAACAAGAAGTGGGGCTTACTGTGTTCCACAGAAGGAATGTAAGCCAGCGATACCAAGCTGCTACAGAAATAGCAAACATCATCCAGGTGGTAAAGAATGGCAAATGATTCAGGATGCGTGCAGTCCTTGGGGATGCTGAACTGGAGCTCCGTGGCCAGAGGGGTTATCACACGGGAAGGAAGAGGTGGGACAACTGGACAGAGGTCAAGGGAAGTAACAGGAGTAATGAATCATAGAATGGCTTAGGTTGGAAGGGGCATTAAAGATCACATAGCTCCAACACCCCTGCCATGGGCAGGGTTGACAACCACTCAATCAGGCTGTCCGTCCAACCTGGCCTTGAATGCCTCCAGGGATGAGAGATGGGAGAAACTGTCTGCAAACTAAAAAGCAGTCTAAAAGAGAAGGAAAGTGGAACACCTGTTTGGGTAGTGCAAGGCTTGCCCGTAGAGCGCATTTTGCAAGGAGAAATTCATGGCAATTTCCTTTCTGTCTGGATCTTGGATTGGAGTGGAAGCTCCAACCAAATCCCATGCCTGGGAGGAGCAGCTCAGGGAACCCTGGAGGAAGAAATTTCCGGATTTATTTGAGGACTTGAGTGGGTGTAAATAAAGAGAGCCATTCTTAGGATATACCCTAGCTCTGCATCAATGGAAAGTGCCCTGCATGGCCCCCAGCATCTGCTACTGCACTGCGAAGGGATAGCAGAGAGGCTGGGAAATTCTTAACTTGACTTTCTTTGTTCTGTAAAATGCCTCCTGCTGCTTGTTGGATGCAGGAGTGTCAGAGGAGGCACCTGGCCACAGTGCCACACAGTGCCACGCAGCGTCACCAGGAGGTGATGTGCAGCACCATGTGTAGGTGTTCAACACACATGGAGATGTGGCTCTGAGGGATGCAGTCAGTGGGCATGGTGGGGATGGGTTGGGGTTGGACTTGTGGATCTTAGAGGTCTTTTCCAGCCTTCATGATTCTGTGTTTCTATGGGAGGTGAAAAGGCACAAGAGGTGACAATCCTGCAGAAAGCCCCGAAGCGACATCTCCACCAGCATGGGGACAGCAGCTAGCAGGGCAAATCCTTCTGTCCCACCCCAAACGGTCCCACAGTCTCCACAGAGAAGCCTTCAGCAGCAAGCAGCCTGCACAGCCAGCCCAGCTGGGATGCCTCGATCAGTGTCTCAGGGGAGAGAAATTACCTTTCCTTTCCTTTACAGAATCACAGTTTGATAGAGAAATAAGAGCCTGCAACAGCTACTCTGAGTGGGCAGGAGCCCAGGAGAGGAGCAGAGAGAGGCTCTCAGTGCTCTGCAGGCCTCGTGCCAGCCCTGCGCTGCTTCCAAGAGCCATCCCAGGGAAGTGGTTCGTGTCAAAGGAGCGCGAAACAGAGCAGAGTGCTGCTTCATGGAGGGGGAGCATGGGAGGAACCCATGGGGAGCACAGCCCGGCACGAGGGTGAGAAGAGCATGGAGGTCACTGCATGAAGGGCACCATGTCCGTATTGATGGAAAAAATGGCTTTTGGCACCTTATATTTCCTTAAAAAAACACTGTGTGCCCATGGCATTGCCCAGTGATGTGGTTGATGCTCCTTTCCTGGGGGCTTTCAAGGCAAGGCTGGATCAGGCCCTGGGCAACCTGACCGAGCTGTGGTGTCCCTGTTTTGCAACTCCCATTGCAGGGCAGTTGGACTGGATGGCCTTCAGAGGTCCTTTCCAACTCTAAGGATTCTATGATTCTATGTACATGCTTTACCAAAGACTTTCAGTCTCCTTTATAAACATCCAGGAAAGACAGACTGCTTCCTGCCACCCAAGGGCAAGCCAGAGTATCAAAAGAGATAACATCCCCAGCTATAAAGCACGGTGTGCATTTACCCAGACTCTAAAGGCCGTTTTTATAACTTCAATCTTTGTTTAATTTCCAGTACTCTTATCTTTTTTTGCCGTGTTTTGGAAAATATATAAGGATTGGCTATTGGAACAAGCAGCTCTTGCAAAATATTTAATCAAAGCCCTTAATTGCAAGCTGTAAATGTAGAACCAGTGACAGATTGTAAAGCCAGAAACCATTTGGTCAACACACAGCAGCGAACAAGAGCGGTTCATCAAAGAGAAAACAATATTGCATGGGGTGGTAGTGCAGAACAGACACGAGTTTTAATGCAAGAAAATAAACCTCTCGTGAAATTTAGGAGAAAGGGAAATGTGTTGGGAGACCCATAAGGCATTTGGTAAAAATCAGGCTTTTTTTCATTATTGTTTCCCAGTGGGATCAAATATCTGCTTTAAATCAGCCCGGAGAGGCGATGCGTTCTTCTTACTGACAGTGATTTTTCCTACGAGCGCTTTCAAGACCTCGAACGCAAACAAAGGACGGGAAGGTGTGGAGACGCTCGCCGCTGCTGTTCAACCCGTGTTCCCCCTTGTTGCTGCAAAGCATGGTTGGTTCCCTGACTGTTGGCAATGACAAGCTTCTCCTGAGACGCGCGGTGCAAGGGTTGTGCATCTGTGCAAAACAGCCTCCCCGTTGCATTTGCTCCGCGCTGAGCAAGATGCTTTGTGTGCAACACGGCAAGGTCAGATGATGCCGCAGTTGGTTGCTGCTTCGGCAGGAGCTGAAGCATTGAATATTTATATTAATTGGGGAATTAGTTATCTGTCAAGAGGCACCTCACGAAAGGTTGTTAAGGGAGGAAAAAGAAAAGGACAATAACGTCTTTAATGACTGCTCGAGTTTTAAAGGCAATCTTTAAGAATTAATTAAATTAAGAAGGCTATTTTGAGAGCTGGGAGAGTTCTGTACATAAAAGTAAGGCTGCTTGGACTTATTGGAAGCGGGATTTCAGCCTTGAGGAAACTAAAAGAGTGACTCAGAAATCCGAGTGAACAAAAGAGAAACTCATCAGACGCTGTGAGTTCCCACTGCAGAACAAAGGCAATAAGAAGCGCATTCCATAGATGACATCTTCCTGAGCTGAAGGCTTCGGCAGCTCCTTCTGAGAGGTGAAGGGACGACAACCATCATCGGCCCTTCCATAGGGCGGAGGTGGGCTCAGCGCTGTGCCCCTCACCCCCTGCTTTGCCCAAGGGTGGGCTGTGCAGGACGGAGCCATGAGGTACCACCACAACGTTCCATTTGTGTTTCTGAGATGATTTAAGCGGTCCCGAAGTGCCTCCGTAACCCACAATGTTGACAGCTTTCCCACCAGATTGGTTAGAATGCGACTTCCAGAAACTGGGAGCCCGTCCGAATTTGGGTCACAGAGCGGGATGGTGCGACTGCATTCAGATGTAAGAACCTCCGTACCCTTTGATCTATCTCTCTTAAGGCAGGTCTTCCTATGGCTCCCTCGGAATAAGTGACTTAAATATTTGCACTGGCTTCCCAGGGTTTACTTAAGATTATTCCTGTTTCTTATTACCAGCTGTTTAGATTATCCCTGATATACCAAATAGGATTTAACAGACTCCCCCCCCACCACACACACACAGATGAGCCCTCTCTGCACCTTGTTTTTTATCTACCATTAAAACAAGATTCCAGCCCATTGCAGGAGAAAGGCACTCAGATCCCCTCCAAGCGTAAATCCACTCTTACCATATAATCTCTGTTATAAAGTCTCCTCGGAGAGACATACGAAGGAGTCTGTAACTGGAATAATCGTCATTTATTGCTTATGATCTCCTTCGGTTCAGAGTTTTCTTTGCTTCCTTTGGCAATAAAATAACCGCAAGTCAATCACACGCAGCGTTGCGGTTGCTCTCTATTGAGGAAAGTTTTGAGAACGGGGTGAATGGTGGCACTGCCCCCTTTGAACCGCTACAGAAGGCAATTTTGAAGATGAGCCCTTCCTCATACAGCTTGCTTGTAGCTCTTTCTGAGATGGAGCCCAGCAACAGGAGACATCATTTCTAGTCCCACCTGCTGACAGGTTCCTCCCCCTGCACCTGGGAAAGGCTGTCAGGCCAGGAGAGCCTTAATGAGCCCTAACGAGCCCTAATTAGTCCCACCTGTCTCAGCCTTGATGGCTTGTATTTAAACCTAGATGAGTTGCTATGTGCTCTCTAGCACGTGCATGGGGGCTGCCTCCAATCCCTTTGTGGTGTGCTGCCCTTTGGGGTCAGCTCCTCCTGGCTGCACCTCGGACCTGCTTTATTCCTATGGACCCCCCCTGGTGCTTTGGCCTCTCAGCAGCTGGCCCTGCTCTGCTGTGATGGGATCACCACCCCTGGGGCTCCTGCTGGCATCTCCACGAGGTGTGGGTCAGCGCTGCAAGGTGGTGTGAGCTCTGCACGCTCTCTATACACAATCCTTCTCCATGCACAGATATGCACTGTGGCAGCCATCACAGTGATCTCCAGATTGTTGATAAGGAGCAGCCCAGTGCTATGAACCTCCCCTACACAATGTGCATCTGGCCAGGCTCCCCGAGCTGTGCTCATCCCCAGGCCTGCCGGGAGCCATATGCTGACCTTGCTTTCTGGGGTGCGTGGAGCAGCTCCCAGAGAAGCAGCTTCTCAACTTGTTGGCCTATGCTTGAGAAACAAACTCTGGCTGCAGCAGATGTATAAAGTGATTAGTACATTTTGATATTAACATGTGTTCTTGAAGGAATCCGTTTTGGAGGAGAAACCCGCGGTCTGCAAAATCACATTGAGACCGTATCAACGGCAAGACCACCGTTTGTGCATCCCTGCTTTACGCTCCCTTTGCTCCTCTGTAACTCAGAGGCTGCTCCTGGGCTGCAGGCAGAGCTGCTTGCTGTGGGGAGCCACTGCATGCATCAGTGGGACGCACACCTGCAGACAGTGAGCCACGAGCTCCTGCTCACAACGGGAACACAGCGATCATCCCGTGGGCGATATTTGCATCGCTGTGCTGCAAAGGGTGTGCAAATATTCCCTCCCTCCCGCAGGGTGTGGGCTCACCAGAGCCGGGGCTGCCATTATCTGCTTCACGCTCGCAGCTCGGCGCTGTTCCGCACGGCCCAGGACAAACAAAGAGCAAAATGACAGCGATTGGGAGCAGCCAGCTTGCGGTGCTCATCATATTGCTGCAAGATGCCAACAGAGGGCATCCGCTGCCAGGCACGCAGCCTGCGAGCTCCCGCTGCAGCCCCTCTGCCTGCCTTCACATCCAGAGCAGCTGAGTTTAACCCTCTCCCACTACAGCTCAGGTTCAGCTCTGCCAATGCTTTTCTTAAAGCAAACAGGCTGGGGTGGGTTGTTTTTTTTTTGTTGTTGTTTGCTTGTTTGTTTGTGGCGATTTTCACTTTCTTTCGGAGAAAGGACAAGGAAGAAGGGAACAATAATCCCCAGCTGCAGCCCCTTGGCCAAGGCAGCACTTTGATAATTGGTGTCGGAGAGGGATCTGTGCCGAGCAGCAGCCAGGTTCAAAGGGAGGTGGATGCTCTGATGTTGTCCTGTGCAGCTGTAAACAAAACCGGAGACACTTCTGTGCTGGGGTTGGAGGCGAGCGGGGAGCCTTTGTGACTGATGTCCTGGCTTTTGTGGGCTTAAATAGTCAGTTTTATTTATAGGTGTTTATTCCGGGTGTTTAATCTCCTTGTTTCATGTCTCTTGTGGACAGTCAAAAAGAAATCGAACTTCTAAAGCCTGCTGCTCCCTCTGGTAGACACGCATTGATGTTTGGGCTCACTCTGAGCGCGCTGCTGCTCTTGTTTTTGGACCTCATACTGAAGCAGCAGAGACCTTCCCAGGCCATGCAGCTGGTACAAAGGCACGCTCATTAGTGCAGGCTTGATTGAGGCAGCAGAGGTCCCAAGGCAAGGGTTGCTGGTAGAGACGGGGCTCGTGTGAGGGTTAGGAATGGCAGAAGCCTGATCAGAGGTTTCCTTCCTGCACATAAAACCAGCACAAGGGTAGGGAATTGTGCTGGGAACAAGTGGGCTGACAGCAAGAGTCAGTCTGAGCTGGGTTGGTGTAAAGGGCTGATTCCAAGCTCCTAATGAGAGTGATGATAGGGTGTGAGGCTCTGCTCCCCTTCGTGTTGTGTTTCCCTTCCATCAGCCTGGATGGAGCGTGGCTGCAGGTCCTGCAGAACCTCAGCAGGGCAGTGGCTGCCGATTGCTGCAGTCCCAGCAGTCTGTTCTGTTCCAGGGCTCCCAAATGCTATGAACACAAAAAAATGGGGTAAAAACCTGAAAATTCAGGATGGCTGCCAGGCTGCCCTAGGGCAGTTCCCTCTGCTTGGAGCCCTGTCTCAGTGAGCTACAGCTGATCCAGGCTGTGCCATGTCTACCCCGGGTCTGGTTTAACCCTTGGCACAAGAACATATACCCTTTGCCTTCCCAAAAGCACATTTTCAATGGTATAACTTGAAATACGTGGATGTGACATTGTTAGAAACGGTTTTCTCTCTGTTCTTCCCAGGGTGTGTCCAACCGAGCACCTAAAAATCCCCGTACATGTGGGTCAGCTGCACTTCACATTATGCATTGAATGAGGGCCAGGAACAGAGAGCCAAATCTGATTTATGGACTGCCATAGGGACTGAAGAAATTTATGATTTGATTAATCCGTCCCATACATCTTTTTCTTTATTACCGGTAATTCATCCCATATATCATCGCCTTCTGAGCAGTGATTCGGCTGGCGGATGCACGCCAAATGTTTCCAAAGGGTTAAATTACGTGGTGCACCAACCAGACAATAATCTGTTGTGATCTGCTGGTTAAATATGCATTCAGCGCTGCTGGAGTCTGACTTACCAGATAGATTTGTTCTAGTTTATGAAGTGGCTGTGTATTTAGGACACATTATGTGCAGATGTACTGGGCTTGAGGGGGGAGCTGACGTGCCAGAGTGGCCAAACTTTGGAAGAGGAGAGGAGATGGAGGCAGCGCTTTGCCAGCATGAGTATTAGCAGTGAGGCCCTCAGCGCTGCTTCCACGCAGGGGGAGGTGGGGGCTTTGGCATAGGGCAGGGAAAGCAAATCAACCGATTAACTCAGTGAGGAAACAAAGAACGTGCCTCAGATTGAACGAGGATGTGACCTGAGATGGCGCGGCTCTGCCGCCGGTAAACATGTTTTCTGTTTCTGCTGGAACGCTATTGACATCTTGGAATGATCAGAATATTTCAGCGTGCGTTTAACGAGACTGAAGTACCGGATTTCAATACTGTCAGCTCCAGAAAGTCAGGAGGCAGGCCCTAAATTACCTTCACAATCACGACGACTGAAAAGCGCCGTGCTTCTTTCTTCGCCTTCTACTTCTCCAGCCCTCTCCGCAGCCTCTCCTGGGAGCGGCGTGCAGCAGGAGGAGGCAGGGGAGGAGGCAGGGGCAGGTGCGGTGCATGGGAAGCAGTGAGAGCACACCTGGCAGCCCCAGGGCGCATTCCTGGAGCAGCTGTGTGAGCTTCCCCTACGCTCCCCCACGGCGCCTGGGGGATGCCTTGCCCTCACCCTGCAGCCCCCGCTCTTTGCTGTGGGTGCTGGGATGCCAATTAGCACGGCGCTGGGTCCGCGATGCAGCGAGGGCTTGCAGCTGGCAGGGACAGGTGAGCCGAGCGTGGTTTCACCCGCAGATGGTTATAATGGCCCAGCGTTGTGAAGCTGCCCGCTTTCAGCCAGCCATCTCTCTCAGAAAAGCCCTGTGTCTTCATTACCTTCCCCTCCAGCCATCTGGTCCCCCCGCCTGACCTTTTTTAAAAAGATTGGTTCAGAAAAAAACTGGAGCAGTCCCTGAACAGCAGACCTTGTGTGTCATGTCTGAGCCCAGAGCAAGTTTTTATGTCCAAGCTGTAAAACCTTGAAAATAAAGATCTATAATTGAGATTCTGGCTGAAGCGGAGTGAACAGAGATGGTCTAATTAAATTCCGTGGTGGATATAATTAACCCATTTATTCATTTATTACCCTTCATACAGCCGATGCAGGCTGCACCGTCACCATTTGTTTATGGTGAAGCTGCTATGTAGTGTTGGGCTAGGGCTGCCCAGCAGCTTGCTCCGCTGGGTTGCCCATTGGGTTGCCCTTTGGGTTACCCATTGGGTTGCTCACTGAGTTGCCCTTCGGGTTGCCCTTTGGGTTGCCCATTGGGTTGCCCATTGAGTTGCCCATTGAGTTGCTTATTGGGCTGCCCATTGACTTGCCCATTGGGTTGCTCATTGAGTTGCCCTTTGGGTTGCGCTTTGGGTTGCCCATTGGGTTGCCCACTGGCATCTCAGAATCACAGAACTGTTTGAGTTGGAAGGGACCCGT
>PPHD01017600.1:0-14965 GCA_002909625.1 Bambusicola thoracicus
TGAAAATTAGGGCTGAGCTTCTAAATATAAATAGTATAACACGTTAATGTGTAAGATAAAAGCTGTGCTACAGAATTCATGGTAATTATTACAGGACCTCAAAAGACTTTGATTTTTTCTATAAATACAGTAGCAGCCAGAAAAAAATATCAAAGTGTGCCCACAACTGAGCACAAGAAAATGACAAGACAGAAAATAATGTAAAATAGGCTAAGTATTTAATGTTGTTGTTGTTGTTTTTTAATTATTCTTTGCTAAAAGAATCTATTGTGACCACT
Source organism: Bambusicola thoracicus (assembly GCA_002909625.1). NCBI lineage: Eukaryota > Metazoa > Chordata > Aves > Galliformes > Phasianidae > Bambusicola > Bambusicola thoracicus. Next base: position 279 of record PPHD01017600.1, read on the forward strand.
GGTCTATTATATTTTATAGCAGGGACAGAGAGAGAAGCTCTCAGCTCTTTGCAGGATAAAACAACATTGGAGAATAGTTGGGTAAGTCTGATGATAATGAATGGCTTGACACAGAAGCCACGCTAGCAGAGTAGGCTCATTAAATCTCTGCCATCAATAATTGTTTTGAGAACTTAGAGGATGGAGAGGTGGCAGAAGACTCAGAAAAGACCAAAATGACATAAATCTTCGAAAAGATACGTGGGGGAGGAAGGGCTGAAGACTTATAAATCAGTCTAATTTTTTTTTTCTTTTGGAAAAACAGTAGTAGCAAAATTATTTGTAAGCACCTAAAAGATAACAGATGATTAAACAGTCAAGATGGATTTGCCGAGAACAGACCGAGTCAAGCTAATCTCATTTCCTCCTGTGACAGTCCTGTGGATCGAGGCAAAACAATTCACGTCATAAATCTTGGCGGTAGTGAAGCATTTGGCATAGTCTCATAACATTCTCACAAGGCAGATAAGGAAAAGCCCAGATGAAACTAATAGATTAGACAAAAGGACGGGCTGGCTGTTAAATGGAAGGATATAAGGAACTGGAGAGGCACAAATACCTGTCCCCACTCCTATACTATGTAGTAAACCACGTAGTGACCACCCTTAACTTTCCACTGTACTTAACTCAGAGTTGTTTAGCAGTTGAAAAAATCAAGCAGATCTTGGACGTGTGTTTTTGGGGAGCTACTTGTGGACCAGCTGCACAATTACGAGAAGGCAGAGCTCACATCAAGGGAGTCAGAAGCTACAGGATATCACCATCACCGTTCACTCTACCTGGAAGCATACAAACACCTGAAAAGTGTTTAAGTAAGATCCTGCAATATTTACAAAGCTATCCTCCAGTCCTGTTCAATACAGGTCATCTCATCCAAGCTTCTGTGTCTGGTTTACATCTCAACAGTGGGGAAAATAAATTATACAGACCAACACTTGTCCGGAGAGTGGAAAGAAAATTGATCAGTAAGTGAAAAAAAAGAAGACAATTATGTTTGTCCTAAGCCGAAATGAAGACAAAACTGGCTACACAGAAGATTGCTGGAAGGAAAAAATGTTTTCAGGTCAGTATGGAGAGCGGAAGAGTCACCATACAGCAAAGGCTTCTGACAGCAAGAGCCACGAGGCCATGGGAACAGTTACCTGCAGAGGCTGCAGATGCAACCTTACAGGAAGCCTTGAAGAGATTAGACAAGCAGCTGGCAGATGTAAGATACGCCTTCCAACAGGAGATACTCAATAGTCTATTGTTCACGAGCTTTTAGAAGTGCCTTCCAATATTGCAAATCCACAATTTTAATAAACATAGGTATGCATAGACTCAGATATAGGCACACAGTGAAAAAACGTGCAGTATGATTGAGCTGGAGACAAGAGGTATTTCGCTCTGAAATGTATCAGGTCCCCTTATGTGACCCACTGCACACCTGCACAAATGGATCCTGCCAGCACAAGCAAGCCAGCAGTGCAAGGGAGAGAAGAAGGAATCAGGACTGCCATAGTCGTACTGGTTTGCTGCTGGAAGAATTATCAAGTCCTTGAACCCAAATGGCTGTATGTTAAACACCTTCGTGGTCTCCTACATCAGCTACTTTGAAAGTCAAACGAGAAGAGCATGTGGGAAGCTTTCCAACACCAAGCCCCAAAGCTGGCCCACGCTCATGTAACTCAAAGCACAATTCAATCAAGGTCCAACTCAATCACCTGAAGCGCATGGGAGAACTTCCTCGTCTTTCACCTTGCAGAGTTATGACAGAAAACAGAACAGCTGAATGCAAGTTGCTTCTGTGTAACACAATCATTCCTGTATCAAATCTGAATGGCCATTTAAGAAGTGTCAGCTTCAAGAGGAAGGATTAATTTATTTCTAGCACAAGGTCAGACATCATCAAGAATGGCTGTCATCATTTCATACTGCATCTGGCTGGGATGGAGTGAGCTTTCCTCACAGCAGCCCCTATGGTGCTGTGCTTTAGATTTGCAGCTGTACACTGCTGGTAACACTGATGTTCTGGCTCCAGCTGCGTGCAGCACTGAGGCCTTGTCTCTTCTTAGCTAAGGGGGGAGGGCAAAAGGTTAGGAGCACACACAGCCAGGAACTGGCTCAATCCAACCAAAGGGACATCCCTTGCTGTATGACTCTGTGCTCTGCCAGAGAAGCTCAGGGAAAGGAGGAGGAAGCAGGGACATGTGCAGTTATGGTGTTATCTGTCATGATGTGCTGAGGCCCTGGTTTCCATGCAGCAACTGGACATTTGCCTGCCTATGGATGTAGTCAGTGAAATCCTCTTATTGCTTTGCCTGCAGGAACACCTTTTGCTTTCCCTATTAAACTGCCATTGTCTCCATCCATGAGTATTCCCACCTTCCTCCATACTGGTCTCGAGAGAGAGCCTGGATGGGCACTCTGCTGGGGTCAGCCACATGTACAAAGGGACAGTGTGGCCAGCAATCTCCTGGCGTGGGCAAAAAGTTTGCTTCTACACATTGGGGCCCCTACAGTTTGTTAGGAACAAGAAATATATCTGAAAGGCATAAGAACTAACATTACAGGAGGGCGCATGTATCCTATGTAATCAAAACTTACATTATAATCTAATTCCTTCAAAACATAGCCCATCTAGAAAACCTAATTTATTTGAATTACATGCAGAGTTTGAGATATATATTGACTCAATTCTGACATTTATTTGGGATGAGGTAAAAAGGGACATCCTACAATTTATTTATTTATTTTTTCTTTAGAATGCATCAGGGAATTCAATTTGTGCAAAGATACAGCTATTTAGCATAAAAATATAGCACACATTCTCTGCAAAATGTTTATGGTTAAAATCCCCACTTAAATGAAAAATGAAATTAAAGCTGAACGTATACAAGGCCTGCAATGCATTATAACATCACATTATAGCAATTGAAAAGCAGACATTAGCAGGTCCTACTAAACGTGAAGCATAATTCATTTTGTTTTTAACACCATTAGAAAAAAGCATTTGAAAGCATCTTTAAATCAAATGTAATTGCACATGCATATGAAATCTGCCTGCTAGGTTAGGTATGTGCCTTATTGATGCTCACATGCAGTACATGCATCAGATTCAGGTGCATAACTGCATGAGCAGAACCAAGGGTTGGAACGCCCGCCTTAGGCACACCGTCCATAGAGCAGCTCAGAGAATTTCTCCTGTATGAACAAGTGCTGACCTCTGTCATCACTTTCACACAGATAGAGACGGCACCAATCACTCTCTCGAAATGTTTAGAACTAAACAGCTAAGAGGCTGGAAAGTATGTTCCAAGATGTTCAGTCAGCTACAGAAAAATAACATTATCAGACAGCTTCCTAGAGCCCATGGACCAACTAACTTCGATCTTAAGTTGTATCTATATAAGACTATTGACTAAAACTGATTGTTCCCCATTGTGGCCTTCCAGTACTTGAAGAGAGCATATAAACGGGAAGGGGAATGGCTGTTTATGCGGGTGGATAGAGATAGGACAAGGGGGAATGGTTTTAAATTGGGACAGGGGAGGTTTAGGTTGGATATTAGGAAGAAGCTTTTCACACAGAGGGTGAAAGCACTGGAACAGGCTGCCCAAGGAGGTTGTGGATGCCCCATCCCTGGAGGCATTCAAGGCCAGGCTGGATGTGGCTCTGGCCAGCCTGGTCCAGTGGGTGGCAACCCTGCACATAGGAGGAGGGTTGAAACTCAATGATCATTGTGGTCCTTTTCAACCCAGGCCACTCTATGATTCTATAATTCCACTTCACAACCCACTTCGTCAATCAGTTCTCAGATGCACTTTTAAAACCCCAGTGATTTCATTAGCATTTTCCTGTTGTCTAACCAGGATCCTTTTGAGCAGAGCAAAGATGTTGCCTACAGACTCAGGTCCCAACTTGGTAAGGCTTCACTTGCATTACGCTACAGTATGCATCAACTGTGCCAGCGGTACCAAAAATTCTGCTTATGAACTAAATACTGAATGCCAACTCATTTACAATAAAATCTTTCTTTTTCTTCAAGTTTAGGCAGTCTTGTAACAAAATCAGTTCAGGAAAGTGAAAAAAAAAAAGTATCTCAAACATATTTTGAACTCAAACGTTATCTCAGAAAGCTCCAATACCTTTCAGTGCTGAGAATTCTGCAGTGGAGCTTTGCATTGGTGCTCAGTAATGTGCACCTGGGAGCAGTGAGGAATCTCACTGCTTAGGCTGACTGGGAGCCAACACATATCAGCAACGAATATGTGGGGGAAAAGAAAGGAAAGAAAGCCCTTGAAGCAGCTGAAGCAGCACTGTTAACATCATTAGTTTGTCCACCAGAAAAACACAGATATGCTATGAAAAAAGAATGTTAGCAACAAAGCTGGGCTTATTGAACATGAACGCTTTCGTTTTAATTATATTACAGATCAATGCAAAAAAAAAATTGCTAATAGAGTCAAAATCACAATATTTCGACACCTGATTCCTACAGCAATCAGGACCTACTGTACATAACATACTACGCAGCCTTCATTCAATTACCCACAGCAATGAATACAAAACCTCCACACCAGATGTAGGTCTGAAGACCACTGGCTGTGATGCCTGCTGGGTGCAAATACAGCGATGATAGATCAGGACAGGGACACCTTTGCTAAATATATTCGGTATAACTGAAGTGTGAATGATTACAATGGGTAAGTAAATACATCACTCTTCTATAATAACTTTAGACCTCCCAGTACCAAATCTATTCTATAAACGTTCACATTGGTCCAAATTCCTATGAATCTTTGGCAAATTCTCCTTTTTGTTAAGGTAACCTCTTGCTGTCAAACAGAAGCAAAAATCCTCAAGAAATTACTTTGGAGACAAATAAAATTGCCCAGTTATGCTAAACAGGGAGCATCACCTCTTGAGGGGTACCCAAAAATAAACTTTACCTTGGAATAGATACTATTTGTATACCAAGGCTGAGAAGTGTTAAGTTTTAAACATATCCCCCCCAACGAAAAAAGAAAGTTGTCTTCAAGTCCAAGCGTTAAAAAACAAAACAGGCTTGCATTTTTTGACTGCATACCCTCAATAACTAAGACGCACGCATCGTTAATTGACAGACTTGCCCGTAACATCTGTTGTAGCCTTCCCTTCCCTGGTTTCATTTCAACAATCTTTCACAAAAATATTTAACAAATACACCTCAAAGTGAATTCTGTGCACCAAAAATACTGAAACTCAGCGTATGTGAGCCATGGTGTTGATGATATAAATTCTAATGCCTTTATGTATTCTGTGCCACGTTAGATTAAGTGCCAAAAAGCACAATGCTCCACAGCGAACAAAGGCCCGATGCTTCAAGTAATTTCCTGAGCAGGAAATGAAAGGCCATAGATACGCTGAGCTGTGAATCCTTGACTTTTAATGCATAAGGTTCTCTTATTAACTGATGAGAGATAGCACATGGACAATATTAAAAACAAAGCTTGTACTGATTCAGCCCTTCAGTGGCTCTTCACAACCGGTGTGAGAAGTTTAATCGGGTCTCAGAGAGTTGTAACAACTTTATTCATCTATTAAAGCCCTTTTGTATTACTTGCATTTGCTTTAGATGATACAAATAATGCTTGCAATAGCAGATTGCTGCAGAGAAAAGAGCTCCTTCACATCCACCATCAGGAGGCTACACATGAAAGGCATACGCCACTCTGGAAGAAGCAAGTATTCCCACTGCACTTTGCTACGCAGAACGCACAATGCCAATGGACTAACAGTTGCTAGCTGTCCCCTCTACCTCACGTTCTTACATCAACGAGACAACTAGATTTTTTTCTCTAAATATGATTTAATTAAAAACACTAAATTAGCTTTGATTTTTATTTTATAATATGTACAATAGTTACCAAATAATGAATACACTGCATGGGTTATGTTAAATTTCACATAACGTCAAAGACATCAGCACGGCATGGAATAAACTCACAATGCCTTTTGCATATACAAAAAAAATGCATAAATGTTAATTGTGATTATTAATTCTCCAAATAATCTTGGCGTAAAAACAGTGTAATTAATTGTAGTTAATTGATCAGTTAATATATTAACAAAGATAAACATTAGTAAAGTTCGCAAGAAACCATCGCAAAATTACCTCAAATGTAAGACTGAATGTATTCACATGAGTTACCTGCAGTTAGAAAATAGTTCTGAAAAAGAGCCCAAGTTGGAGCTGTGCATTAATATGGTCAAACTGATTCATCGTATGAATGAACAGTCAGGTTTATTCAGATATTGAAAATACGACTATCCTTCTAGTATTCACAAACATTTGTGTATATAGTGTATGTGTGTAAATATATATGCATATATAAAGTGAAGATATGTTAATGTAAAAATATACCGTTCATCCACTCCCAGTTACACAAAATGCAGTATCTGGACATTAAACTGCCTAAAATGTCCATTTCAAATCTACATTCAACCAGCAACAAATACTTAGCAGTATTTTTGTAAACATTTGAAACAGGGAAAACTCATTCATTTACAAAATGATCTTTAACATATCAGCATCTCTTCAGCTTGAGAATTTTGTACAGCAGTTTCAGCTGGGCTACTGCAGATCTGCTCAAATCAAAGAACTCACACCGTCTCAGATCAGTGTGTGTGAAAGCTCGGCAAATGCGTAACTTTCCAGTTCTTCCTTGATCACCATCCATTTCCAGTTCACCAGAAAAAGAAAATGCACTTGGCTACAAAAATATTAAGGAATGTTATTGAAAACAAAAGGCTATTTTGGTAGAAGAAACTACAAAAATAGTTAAGTTGAGTCATGTTGTAAAGCTTTAATGCGAGAGCATTACAGTACAGATTTTCTTTCCAACCTTAAAGCTTAATCAACACCAAATTTAAATATCCATCTCTCAAGTGCTCGGAGACAACGTGCTCAGTATAGTCTTTCTTCAACTGAATCAGCTGTAATTACGCAGGTGCCAAGCTCTGCGTCTCAGACATCTGTTGAGCGCTTTCTCTTGTTCCGTTGGCAGCAATTACAGGTGTTGAGATATTCTGATACGATGACGTTGGACAGCTCAGTACAGCTCCACTTTCATCCTCTCCAGTATCTGAATCTGGTGTTACAGAACTGCTTTCTATCCCCAGGATCTCACTGACTGCTTGAGGCAACTCCTACAAAAGCAATGGGGAAATTTTATTTTTTTAATAATTAAGCTCCCCCTCCCCAAAGTAATCATTCAGATATTTGCAATACAGCCAAATTCAGTTGTCTCAGCAGTAGTACCATTTTCTGCATCTGCTTTTCAAACAGACAGCAAAAGAAAGGCTCAGTAACCAATTAATGATTTTGATCTTCTTCCCCCAAAACAGAAGTCCACACAACTATTAAAATTACACTTCCTCTTATTGAAGTTATTTTTATCTAATGAATTATGGTATTCATCTGGTATTCTTTCAGTGCAATGGATTTTTCGTCTCATCTTTAAGCTCATCATACATCAAATCAATTGTACCGAGGTTATCCAGTAAGAGTTAAGAAATCACAATCAAAAGGCACAATTCAGCTTTCCAGCAGTGGAGTGCATTTCCCTATAAAATTAATCTTGTTTACAAGACACGTGGAATATAGGTACTCATATAGGCACAGCATATCTTTTTTCACAGCCAAAGTTATTTCACAACTTGCACAATTAGAGCCAATTATTTAGTTTTAATATAACTATTTACAGTAGATATGTTCAAAATATCATTACCTTGCAATTCATCATCTGCATAGAAATTGCTTCTGCTTTGCAAAGTATGTATTCCACATCAATTTTCATAGACAGTTCATTGATATGCTAAAAAATACATTCAGAAATAGTAAATGTAACAAATTGTGTTAAATATGCTGCACTGTTAAATATACTGTGTGAATAAACATCATCTCATAGGCCTGCCCCCTAAGCTGTGAAGTGCTAAACATACTGTCTATTTGCATTGACAAATGGACACTAGCAGATGTAGTATGCAATAGCTGGCTTTCATCACTGAGACCTGTATGAGGAATCCATTATATTTCTATATCTGGCAAATTACCCAGCCCTCCTAAGTTACTCCCCAGATCATATTTTTCATGAGATATCAAATAAAATTATAAAAGACATAGCAGAAATTAAGATTAAAGATATTAAGCAACAGCTTAAAAGGGAGAATTAACTTTCCATGCACATGATCTTGCTAATTACAGACATCCAATAAATCATTCTGAAAGCACAGCAGTCAGTTCAAATGTAATGCTTCAGAGGATGGTATTTACCTTCCCCACCCCCCATTCTTCTCAACGTGAAATACAAAAGACACTGCATTAACAGCAGAGAGTTAAATAACGCGCAAGAACTCAGTACCTTTAATATTTCATTAAAGCCATACTGCTTTTCCATTATTTGCTGTTTTTCAGATTCTAAGATAGCACAACAGAGGAGAAGATGGAAATTCTGGCAAGGCAGTTCTGTCCACATGACCTGTTAAAATATGAGAAACTTTTGAAAAGCTGACACTCTTCCTCTGAAAGGCAAGCAGATGTCAGAAAATAATGTTTTAATTAATCTTCAATTAACCCCGAAGTTTAGTGGTTTAGCAAGAACAGGCTATTTTTGGAGGAAACTACTTATTTCTGTAATTATTTCAAATTTCTCTTCTAGACAGTTAGTGGCAACTGTAAGTTTAAGGTAATATAAAGCCTTTAAAAAAAAGGAAAACAAGGTATGCCTCATTCCCTATCTCCTGGCAAAGACACTGAATACTTGTAGTAAACATATGAGGGCTGCTCTAAAAGTAATACACCCTATTTTATGATGTTGACCCACAACTCCAGAGGCCGATGGTGTTGGTACGGCAGTAGAGGTTGAATGTTCCCACCAATATCCCACTCCATGTTGTTGCCACGTGACAGATGGCAGCAGAGGGGAACTCTGACTGGATGGTGTCTGATATGGAAGTGTGGATGAAGCAAAGGGGTGGCACTGAATTCCTTTACATGGAAAACACTGCACCCGCTGACTCTTGCTGAATTGTTTATGGAGACCAAAGAATGGATGTGAGCACAGTGAGGCAGTGAGCAGTGCATTTAAGCAGTGGTGACCGTGACAGTGGGCCACCTCTGGTGGTACAGATCTCAATAAGCGTTGCACACAGGCTCTTGATCACTGCTGGCAAAAAAAAAAAAAAAAAAAAAAAAGCATAGCTAATGGTGGTGACTGTATTGAAAAATAGCATTTTGTAGCTGAGATTCTCCTCCATCAGTGTTATTGTGCTCTTTGAATCTGTGGTAGTTTCCATGGAAATAAATAGGAGTAATTACTTTTGGAGTGGCCTACGTACATTATGATGTGATAAACAGAACCTATGGACTATCACATATCATCAGGATTCCATCATCCTCCTAAGATAGTAAAAGTACTCCAAGCAGTTCGATATACAGGGTGTTGTTCTTCTGTACACACATTTATACACGCACTAAGGCACAGGTGATACAAACACCAGACTAAGATTATAAATTATGAATACAGATACAGTTCTCAACAAGTTAAAAAGAAAAATTAGTCTTTAAGAAATACTGATAAGATACTGCAAACAGGAAATGTGAAGATGAGCAATCTTTTTCCCCAAAAAACTCATTATCGTTTTATACCTTGGAATACGAGAATTCTTTTGGTTTTGCACATTTCGGGTCCCATGTTTATGAGTGTTACACCCATACCACTTCAACTAGCACAAGATTTTTTTCACACACAAAAAGGTAACCTGATATCCTCCAGTTACTACTCTCACTTAAGAGTCTCCTCCTGAGAGGTCCTGTCCAAGCCTCATGAAAATAAGCCAACACAATCCATACTAACATCTCAAGTTACTTCTTTGGCTACAGCGACATAACATATGCTAATATGTCTTCTCTTACACAATAGAGATTTTTTAATTAATCTATTAGAGTATTAATCACTTTGTACAATGATTCATGCTGTTATACAGAAGAAGAATACTTCATAGAGCTCCAAAAAGACCACTGGATTTTGTGAGATGAAATCCTTGCTTACCTCCCAGAGTCGAAGAATATCTTGAAAGCTAAATTCTCTTTTAAATCTGATGAGGAGCCATCGGAAGCAAAAATAAAGGTAGCCTGAGTCTTGAGATTCTAGGAATATGAGCATTACATTTCATAACTACCATATTTGGTTAAGACCATGGGAAAAATAGACTTTAGAGGTACAGAAGTCATACAATCGATAAAGCTGTAGGCCCTCTTCAAAATCAATGGTGGACGATGGCATAAGTCAGTAACAAGCTGGCACTTTTTCAACACATGCAAAGCAATTACTGAAATCTTACATATGTTTCTAATTCAGAAACCTTTTAAATAAGTCCTGTAGCCATATCTTATTACTCTTGGAAATATGTTTGAAGACTGGTCAGGATATCAATGCACACAGAATGCAGTAAATGGTTTTAGTTACTGTGCATGAGTAACACACCTACCTAAATAATTGCAAAATCCACTGTCTAGTAAACGAAGCAAAGTACTCAGCTGAATTAGTTGTGTCTTCATACCCTGCATCTGTTCTTCAAAATTCTGATGCTGGATGAGATAAAATATTCACACTGTCATTTATATTAACTCATAATGACAACTTCAATTTACATATATGATTAAATTATAACGAAGTTTTATCATAGCAAGTGATTCTCATCATTTAGATATTTAATGTGTGGAGCAGTTAAAGGACAGTACCTGTAACCAGTGAAATGTCTGTTTTTTACTGAAAGGTTTAAGTTAAGCAGTGAACCATGTTTATCCAACATCATCTTCATTTAGTTTGTCATGTAACAAATGATGATTTTAGTTTAAATTAGTCTACACTCTGTAGTGCCAAGCAGCAACGCTCTACTTAAAACAAAAAACAACTTTTCTTTTTGTTGTTGTACTAGTCTCATATTGTTTCACCACGTGCATAAATCAGAGAAGTTTCTGTTTGTGGGAAGTCTCAACTCCAGACTCCTGGACAAAATCTTTCTAGAGGACTCCTGATTAATATGAAATTGAGCATTCTGGCTCTGTGTTACTTCGGAATTTCCAAGTAGTCAAATCTGTCCGTATTACACAGTAAGATTATTATCAACCCAATAATTTCTTTCAGAGACAAAACACATCAACTTCTAATATGAGAGGATCCTTGCTTTAAAAGTATTCAAAAAAAAAAGTTCACAAACTTAATTCCAAATGCTACCCACAGCTTTTGTTTTTTAAATATAAGTAGGCAAGAAAAAGCAAATTATTTTTACCATTTGATCCATATATGAGACAAAGCACCAAAAGGCATCGACTTCATTCTCCATAACATACAAGACAGGTGAAAGCAAGTCGCTCATTCCCTGGACATAACCTTGACAGAAAAAGAAAGACAAACAGGAATCTAGTTACAATCAACAGTAAAGCAGCCACTTTTCAAGTGTGTTAAATGACTGAGCTAGACAGATGTTTGCATTACAAGTTCGTATGTTGTATGCTGTTAACTGGAATTAACAGCACAATCAAGAAGAGAATGAAGAAGGACTCTCAGAGCTTGTTTCTCCCCCTTGTCTCACTCTACCAACTACCGTACCACTGATGTTCAAGTCAACTTACATGCTGTCTCACTACTACTGCTAACATCTCTAAGGAAGAACATAAATTATGTGCACGTCTACCATCAGCAGTTGGTCTAACATATTTCTCACTTAGACTCGAGCATGGCCAGTTACATTTCTTAATAACGTAATTAAAATTGAGTAACTGACAAGAACTGGAATCAACGAGCATGAAAATAGGGAGCACGAATAGAACAAAGAACAGAAAACAGGTAAATAATTCAAAAAGGTTAGAAAAATCTATTCACTGTACATTTAATACTATAGGCAAAAATAAGTCTAGAGGAAATGCTGCTGTACAAGACAGTTTAAAAGTCTTTTAAGCATCGACACCAGTCTCATTATAATTTATGTTGAGAAATGCATCCATAAAACATGTTATACGAACAGCTGATCTGTCCCCTTCATATGGGGATTTGTGGCATTAACCAGACTCTGTAGTTGTTGAAATATTAAAATGAGCAATACATCAATACTTAAGAGGCTTAGAATCCTTGGACATATGATGTCAAATATACTGCATTTCCACTATTCTTTCTTCTTCACAAAACGAAAGCCTTCTTCCCTGCACAAATCTAAGCCATCTAAACTGTTTTTAATAGACCAGGTGGCAAATGCACTTTTATTTCATGTTACTGCAAGTTAATGCAGGTAGAAGTGTGGAAAGACACAGAACAACAACAGGTTTGGGAAGACTTTTTGGTTTTAATTTTCCTTTTCTTTTTCAAGCCAAAGATTAAGTCTCTTTACAGACTTGACAGAACGCTCAAAGTTGTCCAGAAGTACAGCTCTGCAGCAAACATATTAGCAACTAAAGATTTGCTATGATTTTTTCCTTCAGAATGCATCACAAATAGATTCTTAATTTTAGAATCCCAACACTTTCCTTTAGAAGAACCATCCACCCCATAAGCATAGAAGAGCCAGATGTCATGCTAGGGATGAAGAAGTGAAAAACAGCTAGAAAGACCTATTCACTCCCAATACAAGTATCTCAGCCATACTGTGATTTAAGAACAGCACTGTATGTTTTTCCACCTATGCCAGATGCATATACTATAGTTTTTGAAAAACCGCAGAGCGTACCCCCTGAGAACCAGCTTTTAAAGTATTCAGAAATACAGTCATGTTTACAAACAGCTGGTTAAGCATGTTGAGTTTTAATTACAGCAGTGGCAGCTGGTTTATCACTTTTTATTAAATCCAGTTAAAACTCTGAAAAGCAAACCTGCCTCAACTGTAGGAAAACAACAGTACGGGTAAAGTGAAGGCAAACTGCCACTTAATTCCTATTCCCACCTCAGCTGATGAATTCAGACACCTATGAGGTTAGGTAAGAGAGAGTGAGAATCAGAATGAGAAAGCAAAGTTTCCTAAGTTATTAAACTACAAACCTTGAATTTCAAGAAAGCATTGTAAGCGATATAAGATCAACTGTATTAACAGATTTTAACATGTAACTTTACTAAATCAGAAACTAAAACAGCTTATTAGGTTCAGAGGAGCACAACTTACCTAAGTCAAAGTCATACATGCAATAGGTCATCAAAATATCATGAAGTAAAATCAATCCTGGATTATCTTCACCTTCATAGAACTTATTTGTTCTATCTGTTCTGTTTACATCTTTCTCTAAAAAAAGTCCAGATTTAAAAACATTTTCAGAACACATTGTACAAAGCCAGCATCTGATCAATTTGGTTTTTTAAACTTCACTGTATTCCCTCAAACAACGTTGCAAAGCTTTGAAGTCTTAAAGACAACAGCTGCATTACCGAAAGAATACTTGAGAAGTAAGAAAATCTCTCAAATAAGAGGATTATTTATTTAAAAAGTTTGAAAGCTTTTGTATGTTTTAAATGGAAAAAATCCTGATTATAATTCAGTGGAAATTTTCTTCACTGACGGGGATTAAGAACAATTTCACGTAAACTAGCTATGCAATGCCATTCATGAATACTTAAGAGATGCAGCATAAACCACAGCAGGAGGGTTACAATACCATCAGCAAAAAGACAGTCATAGTTCGCTACAGCACATTAGAAGTTCTTTGTAACAAATTTTCATAGCTCATGTTGAGCAGAAACCACTGCTTTCATTAGACAGTTGTGATGCCTCAAATATACCAAGTCTGTAGCATGTTCTTAAAGTAGAATTCAATAAACATATTCTAACGTGAAAAATTTTAAGTGTGCTTTAAGGAAAAAAAAAAAGACTATTTCATAGTTTTGGATCTAGTTTACAAAAGCCTAATATTCTCTTTTACATTTCAGATACTTAGAAAGAACTTCAGCCATTTTTGAACCCTGAATGTTATTTTCTGTTAATAAGCTGTATACAAGTACACACTCACTCTAAAAAGCTCAAGACCTTTCTTAACCCTTAGTACATGCATAAAATTCTTATTGTATCACCATTATTTTAAAACATTTTCCAATAAAAAGGAAAAAGCATTTTGTTATTTAGTAAGGGAAGTAAAAATCCAGCTGTTCAGCAGCACTATGGTGTAAAAGCTCCGAATTACTCCGGTGATGAAAAAGTGTATAAGAAAATCTGGACATCTCTGAGAATAGCTATGTTAGTTTTTTTAGTGCCTCTTCCCATATAGGCTACTCAAAAGCTTACATTTCTTCAACTTCATGTTGAATTGCAAAGGTTTGAGTTCACACAGTTGCATGTTTCTGAAACCAAATTTACCTATGAGACTCCTGTAGTCTCTTAATCTTGAATTTCGTTTCTCCTGTTCCTCACTGACAGACTTCCACTGCAGTTTCATCCTGAAATATTCATCCCTGAAGAAGAAAAATCATTTAGAAACCAGAACACGCTCCATCATTACATTTCCTTTTTCTTTTTTCTTTTTAATTGATAGAAAGAAAGCATTCTTTCTATTTGTTCTTTGAAATACATTGGGTAACAGCAACCCGCTGATGTAATGTTTTCACTTCAATGTAATAATCTTTTTAAGAAGGTCTGAACTGAACAAT
>PPHD01017601.1:0-14964 GCA_002909625.1 Bambusicola thoracicus
TAGAGAAATTCTTGACAACTCTTGTTTCAGACAACCACCTATACTCGCAGGGGACATGGGAACTGTACCAATCCTCGCTGTTCTTTCACTTACGTCACCAGGCATAAGCCACCAAAATGCCCCAAGTGTGGGAACTTCCTTGGAGGGAAATGGATCCCAAAGGTACATTTGCTTTTCATTCTCTTTAATTTCAGACAAAGCATGCTGTTTCTGTGAATGCCTCTAATATTTCTAGATCTGTAGATCTAGCACAGTAGGTCAGGTATGCCAGAACTGTTCCCTACATCTGTGTTCTAATGCTTGTAACTGAAGCAAGCCACCACTACAGAGAGCAGTAAGCCCAGGTGAGACTGAACCAGAATCACCTCACTCTGAATAAAGATGCCACCCATAGTGGCATCAGTTAGCATAGGTGGGGCTGGGTTTGTTAATGCTGTCTTATTTATTGAGAGACATAAGTTCTTCTGGCCCACTGCCTGTACTGTAGTTCTGTGACTAGGAGGTATTGGCTGTCCTTCCTACTACAGCCTTCACTAAGCCTAGAAATTTGGTTGAAATAATTCTTTTATGGTAATGAATCTGCATTTGAAGTTAGTCTACAAATTGAGATCTTGTTGTGATCTTTCAACATAGTTATATCAACAGAAAAAAGAACAAATCTGAGATATATTCAGTATGTGACCACTTGAGAGCCAGTTGATGGGCTAGTGGCAGTTGAAATGCTGCTGTGTGTTGTTGGCTCATGGGTATGTCTAATCATTAATGATGCTCTGACATTTGGCTGGAAGGAAGTTTCTAGGTGTTGGTGGAGTTGTGCTCAGAGTTGTTGAACAGAAATGCCTCTCTCCATGTGATACCCAAGTTACTGGCATCTCTACCAGCCATGCTCTCAAGTACTTGCTCCTTAAACCTTGGTAAGGTAAATGTAGTTACTCAGCTCTGAACAGACAGGCTCATTACATCAGTCTGAAATAAGACCCTTTGGGCCCAAGTTAAAAAACATTCTGAGAGTAAAAACTTGCATGGCTTTATATGAGCTAATCCTAAGCTTACTGTGTTTTGTATTGCAATGGAAAGCACAGCAATGACAGCATAGTAGCAATATCCTAAACTGCAGCAAGTGAGGACTTATTCAAATGCAACAACCATAGACACAGCAACAAGGGGGAACAAAAAAAGTCCTTACCTTTAGAAGACCTCAGGTACACAGGGAGCTTCAGTGAGATCCCCTCACCTCCTCTGCCAACCCTTAAATGAGGTCTGGAAAGGGATGGATCCTGGCTCCACCCCTTCCACTCAGGTGTATTGCATGCACCTGAGCTCCCCTGGGCTGGCCCTGCCTTCCTACCAGGTGCTCAATCACCGGTTCAAGCCCTGATTTGCATTTCTGCTACAGTGTCTACATCCATTAAGTGCTTAGGGGCAAGAAGTTCTTCAGACAGATTACAAACTCAGTGGTGTCTGAGCCCATAACTGGACTTCCCATGTGCCAGGAAATAAACAATGATGATGATCTTTGGTGCTGTAAACATGCTGAAGTGAATAGGTGGCTAACTGCAAAAAGATGTTTCTGCCTGAACGTGTCACGCCTGCTCTGTTAAATCCCACACTGATTAGAACTGAAACGAGGGAAGTTTTCCTTCTCTTTTTCAGTTTTATTCTGCTCTTCTGGGAACATGTTTGTGTAAACAGTCCCACTTACGGTGTCATGTCTTGGAGAAAAATATGCATCAGCAATTTTTCTTAGACTGGTAATAACATCAGTAAAACAGAAACTGAACATATACACACCTTCCTGTTCCTCAGATCAAAGATTAGCTTAGAAGATGTCTGCTTTTAAAAAACTAGAATATTCTCCTGAATACAACCTCTGTAGAAAGCTTAGAATTCATGTTTACCATGCTGGAAACTCTTGACTCCATTTCTCTGATAGCATTTGTGGATTACCCACTCAGTGCTCCATCTTCACTGACCCCAATGCATGACTTCTGTAGCTTTAATCTTGAAGATAAAAGTTCACTTAAAGTTGAAAAGCCTTCACGTGTAATTCTGCATTTCCTGACTCCCTCAGATGCATGCTTTTCTCACAAGAGTGCAGCACCCCGCACTTGTCCTTGTTGAACCTCATTAGGTTCTCATGGGTTCTCCAGACTGTCCAGGTCCCTCTGGATGGCTTCCCTTCCCTCCAATGCACCGTTCTACAACACCCTCTGCACCGAGGTTAGACAGAATATTAACAGGGACTTTCCCATTGTAAAAGATGTTATCTTTCTGCTCTTGTGTGCAATTCATTGCTTAGGCACTCTTGATATTACTGTTTTGATCCAGCATTGAGTAGGGAACGGGCAAACCAGACTGTGTGAAGGGAACCTGCTTACCCACAAAAGCTTAAACCTCTGAAACGCAATCATCTCTTTGTTTCCAGGAAAAGCAGCCAAAAAGCAAATCTGAGCCTAATTCAAGCACTTCTCTGAAAACTCCTGCAACCAAAAGAGGTCAGCAGTCAATGTTCTCAGACCCAGCAGCTGTTGGTGAGAGTACCTCCAAGTCTGCCCTGGAAAGCTCTGAAGCGGTCAGTCAGCTGCTGAATGCTGTGCCCGATGGAGGGCAAATGGAGGAGACCGAGTGGGAGGAAGTAATCATCTCTGACGCCCACATTCTTGCAAACGATGTGCTTGCTGAAGATGGAGGGAGTGCTGCTGGAGTGGCGCTGGGTCAAGAGAGCCAACTGCGAGGAGACTCTTCTGCAGAGCAGGCAGAAAAAGATAGCATAGGGCTGGGAATGCCACCGTCTTCCGAGGTGCTGAGTGCAAATGCCTCTGCAAAAAAGCCTGTGGTGTGAGTCAGTTTTCCATATGTTATGGGAATGTGTGATGTCTGTTGTGTATTGATGGGACAAATCCAAGAAATCAAAGACTGTTGGCAGTGCTTCGCGCGAGACCCATTCTGTGTGCCGTCTGCTTTCTGCCAGTTCAGGATTGTTCCTTTGAGATAGTTTTGTCCATCAAAGCTATTTTTTTCCGTTAAGTGACAATTAAATTACTGGGGTAGTCTCAGGGCAGATGTATCTTGAGCGCTATTTTCCTTTCTATGACAATAGCTGTGACGATTGTGCTAATAAAGCACAGCTCAGGAAAGAGAAGAAAACTGAGGGTGAGAAGGAAGCCGTGGAATTTGTTTCCGATTGTAGCTCTTGTCTTTTAGAATTGATGCTCCAACTGCTGCACACAAAGGGCAAGAAGTAAAGAGTAAACCAAGACCGAAGCCCTCCTTGCTGGCTGCAGCAAGGCCCATGCGAGCAATTCTGCCCGCACCAGCCAGCGTGGGGAGAGAAGCCAGCACTGAGCAGGCTAGCAAGAGACAGGCGTTTGCGAATACTGGTAAAATACTGGGTCTCTGGTATGCTTTGGGAGTGATTGTCTTTCCTCACCATATTGAAGTGGTCATTGTCAAATAATAAGATATGTCTGAAGGGAGACAGTGAGCTATCCTAGGTAAAAAATACCCTCCTTTTCTTTCTAACCAGAAGGGCAGGTAAATGGTGCATGAAACACCTGCTTGGATCATTTCAAGTTCAGAGGAAAATATCTCATGTGACTGTGGTGTCATTCACCAAAGACCACGTTCCCATTATCTAACCTGCTGTGCTCTTTTCCTTCTTCAAGACAAACATCCTCCTGTGAGAACGTCAGGCTTGAAGCCCAGTACACTGAAGCAGTTGGGCCAGTCAGTTCTGCAGCCACCCAGTGCTGAGGAGCGCAAGGTATCGGTACTTTGTTCTTTGGCATTTCTTTCCCTAGGCAAGGGATCTGACCTGAGGGATGGAAGATAGAATATGACAGTGTAGCAGCCTTATGATGATGGAATTCGTGGCTGATGGTTTTTATGAGGTGGCTCTGAAGCAGTGTGAATTCTAGATGGCTGAGGCCAGGAACTGAACTGCTGTTGCTGTTGGACAACCCTTTGGTTGGTTGCTTTGAGAACTTCCCGGTAGCTTCCAGAAGATGTTACGAGGTCTGGTAGCATTTTGATAATCTGAAATGTAATACTGACCTTATGCTGAGGGAGTCTGTGAAAGATGATTGGCTAAAGAAGCAAAGCTTGCAAGTATGCTCGAGTACTTCTGTTTGAATTGTGAAGCCTTGGTGTGCAAAACAGTGTTCTGTAATCCATGGGTATTAATGAACATTTCTAGATTTATTGAGAGGACAAAAGAAAAGTTAATATGTATTTGCTTACAAGACATAAGCATTCCATTGTAGGTATCTCACAGGTGTTTTCTTCTGCTTTCAATGCAGCTCCACAGTGCTTTGACCAACAGGGCATCACAGGTTAAAGTAGTGGAGGTCAAACCGGACGTCTTCCCTTCCTACAAATACAGCTGCACTGTAACTTTGGTGAGAACTGAGTTACACTGTGGGAACTGTTAGCTCTGGGATGAAGCCTTTTGTTTTACTGACTTATAGAAACGTGTTCTGTATTTAATGTGAGGAAATGTGTGCCGTATGTCATCAGCTGACCTAATCTAGTCTGACTGTGATATGTTGCAGTCATGGTAAGAACTGGATTATTTTCATAGCTGCATTGTCACCATCCCCTGTAAGAGTTAGGGGGGAGGTTTGGTGGTTTCTGAGTTGAATGTGTGGAGTATCTGTGGTCTCTGGGATTTGACCCCAAACTTTTGGGTGCCAGTTAAAATACTGTGTACAAAATGACAAGGCCCACTGTATAACCTTCAGACTAGGTGTTGGGGAAAAGCATACGATATTCCAGCAGACTGTGCTACAGTCAAGGTCAGCAAATGGAATTCTTGTGTCATTCCAGGATTTGGGATTGGCAACATCACGTGGCAGAGGGAAATGCAAGAACCCATCTTGTAGTTACGTGTACACAAACAGGCACAAGCCACGAATCTGCCCAAAATGCGGCTATAATCTTGCCAAAGACAGAGCTGAGAAAACAGGAAAATCTCTGGTAAGGTTTGATCTTTTGAAGGGATGTTGTGGAGTGGATGAGGAAGTTTGCAAGTTCCCATGAAAACGTGTTTATGGTTTTTTTTTTTCCTATTTGGTAAGTCTGTTCCTAACGGAGTAACCTACTGCTGCAATGCTTGCGATGTCTTCCGTTCAGCTTCTGCAGCAGCGGTGCTTCAGGCTCACACTGAGACTGACAGCACTCCGTTCTACCACTGGATGTCTCTGTAGCTTAAAAATGTTTGCGGCATGTCGGTACGTGCTTGGGAACCCATCCCTAAAGTCACAGTTGTGTCAGCTTAGTGGAACTTCAGACTTCATCAGAAAACTCCCAAGCGTGGTCTCCTTTGTGACCGGGTTGTGACAAATGTACATCTTGTACAGCTGAGTACATCTTGTGTTACAGCTTCCTATTTTTGGGGGTTTGTAGTGCAGCTTCACTTCCAGCCTGAATTTATTTCTGGAGGTAGTATTTGTTCGTCTGTTGTGGAAAGATGTTGTTCGGTGTATCTGTTGTTGTTGTCCATGGATGTGAATAATGAATCGTGGGCTTCGTTTGGTTTTGGGTTTTTTTTTTGTATTTGAAGTTTCAAAGTTTAGCTTTTCTCTCACAGCATTACCATTCTAAAAGCCAGCATTTTAGCCTGTGTGGTAGTTTGACTCCTCCACTTCTTACAGAAGTTATTTTGAAGCTCATGGCTTTGTGCATCGCTGAAAAACAAACAAAAAGCAAAAGAAAACCCCCCAAACCCAACAAACTGAAGTGGCCCGTGTGAAACCCACACATAAGCAGATGTGTAAGGAACAGTAGCACACTTAGCTCAGCTTGCATTTTGAGAGGCATGTGGCTTGTCTCTTCCTCATTTATTGTGTTGGGTTTTTTTTTTCCTTAATTTTCTGCTTTAGTTGTGTTCAGCATTTCAGTTGCACGGCTCAGTGTTACCTCTGTGCTTTTGGACTGATTGTTTATCTCACTGCTAGACTAGCCAGGAGAACAGATTGAAATGTGGCAGAAAGGTTGGTGTGATTCAAATAGATCAGTCCGTGTATGTTCTCTCAGTCATTCTGAGTCACCTAGAGTCTGATCCTGTGGTTGTGCATTTGACTTGGTAGGGGACATCTGTCTGACAGAAAGGACCGTAGCAGATCAATTGGAATTGATCGGTGTATTCCACACATGGCAAGGCTTGGTTCCTGTGTAACACTGGTCTGTTCTGCCTTCTGTGGAGGTATGCAGACTGCTGTAGCTGTCTGAGTACAGTATGTAGGAAAATGTGGATGATGGCATACGGAGACAGGCAGTGATATTTGACAGAAGTATTGAAGGGTTGTTGCCCGGTTGATCCTCATCCTTCTTGATCCTCAGTCCCTGCAGTAATGCTCCTGTTTAGTGATAAGCCCGTGATGAACTAGCGATACAAGAGGAGTTCCCCAAAAGGCCATGCTGTAATGAAGTATTTTGGGTG
Organism: Bambusicola thoracicus; assembly: GCA_002909625.1. NCBI lineage: Eukaryota > Metazoa > Chordata > Aves > Galliformes > Phasianidae > Bambusicola > Bambusicola thoracicus. The sequence goes on from PPHD01017601.1 coordinate 6,440, forward strand.
AAGTGACTTAGGCCTGAAACTACAACCTGCGGTCAGTGGAGTGCAGTGGAGTAGAAGTCAAGTGTTCTGGGAACAAAGGTCACTGTGCTGCTGCTACCTTCTGTGACTTCTGTGGGCTTCTTCGTATTTCATCCCCACACTTGCCTAATTTAAAATGCATTTTGTTTGCTTTCTAGGAGGTCGGTCCAGGTCAGCCTGATGTGCTGAACACCAGTGAGCCCCTAACCCCATCCCAGAAAGAGATCCAGCGTCAATCCACCCTACAGCTGCTGCGCAAAGTAATGCAGATCCCAGAGAACGAATCGGAACTGGCTGAGGTCTTCACACTCATCCACGAACTGAACAGCTCACGGCTCATCCTGTCCAACGTGAGTGAGGAGACAGTCACCATAGAGCAGACCTCCTGGTCAAACTACTATGAGTCTCCATCTGCGCAGTGCCTCCTCTGTAACAGCCCACTGTTCAAAGGGGGACAGAAGTAAGATTCTGTTTTAGACTTGTGACTCTTTCAACCCTGTGCTGATATTCTCTGTTACAAGTATGCAAGAAATAATATTTGCTTTAACTCCAATTCTGAAGCTGGTGTAAGTGACAGTAGGCTACGTGTCTGTGGAAAGGGCTTCTCTGGATAAAATCTAAGCAGTTTCTGCTTCTCCTGTACCATTCACTTTGGCATGGTTGCTATTACCGTACAGCAGGAGAGCTTCATCAAAGTGTAACTGCTAAGTCTAGGTGTGATTTTTTTTGGAATGAAGTCTTTATTACTCATCCCCTCTTTGTTTTCCATTCTGATGTTTTGAGGCTGACAGGCAAAACTGTGGGATTATGGATGCGTGTTATGTGATTTCCCTTCTTCTTTCTCTTCCCAGTCTGAATGTTTGCTGTGTGGATCACTTTGCTTATGATGTTTTCATTCTTTTTATAGCCTAGCACGGGCTTGAGTAAAGCCTTTCTTGGACCCAGTACCCAAAAACCCAAAGGACCCTGCAATTAACAATGCATAGGCTAGATTGCCTTACCTAGTTCTGCATAAAAGCCAGTAGGATATCTCCTCCCTGCCTGCATAGGCTCTAATTAAACTGCTGTCAGTGGAAGGGAGAGCTATCTTTGAATTTTAATTCCTATTTTCTTGGGTGGACAGCTGCATTTCTGCCACTAGGGTGCAACTGGCATTTTCCTGTCCGAACTTCCCCCTTGGATCCTCGTGGTAAGGGAAGGGAATGGGCCTTTCTGAATCTGTGCTCGTGCAGGGACAGATTTGGGCAGAGCTTGTTCCTAGTCACTGTTTGCTGCTCTGTGTCAGTATGGCTGATATTTCTCTCAGGGCACCTGGGTTTGTATGTTTTCTACATCTCTCAAGTCCTATGTGCACAATATGTGGAGCTCTAGTGCTGTGGAAAGAATGTGAACAGCGACCTGACTCTGCCAGGGAACTCTATTTAAAAATCCAGAAGTTTCTGTCTGTTGTGAATTAATGTGAACTGGCTGAGACTGTCATACAAGTGACCCAATCTGAACTCAAACATCTTAAGTTACCGCAGTCCTGGACCGAAAAACCCGTTGGCTTAACTCTGAGCTGTCTTTTGCTTGTCTGTTACAGTTCCCTTGCTGGTCCTCAGGAGTGCTGGCTGCTGACAGCTAATAGATTACAGGTGGTTACAGCTCAGGTCAAAGTGTGCTTGAATCTGCAGTGTCTGGCTCTCCATAGCTTCACTGACATTTACACAGGTAGGAAAAAAATGAGCACAGAAACCCACAGCATGAGTACTGACACGGTCAGAAGCCTTGGGACTGTATCAGCACACTGTCTGCACAGAAAAGCCTCTTACATGCCCCATTGTATTAAATATTATTATTTTTACTTGAATTATTCTCCTATTTCTGTAAGTAAACCGGTATTTGTATGAATGAATACTCTAAGGAAGGCCAGGCCTGGCTTCCTTGTTGTAGATCTCCTCTGTCTGAGTGATAAATGCTGGGAACAGTTTCATAAGCACTACCCAGCTATATCCATTTATTTTTGAGCTGCACCTGTATCAGCATAACCCTCATTGTGACAGACAATAACCATCTGTTTTAACTGCAGGCCTTTTCAACGTGGGTAACAAGTTACTGGTGAGCTTGGATCTTCTGTTTGCAATCCGGAACCACATCAAACTTGGAGAGGATCCCAGAGTGGCTGTTGGCAATATTCTCAGCTCTGTTCAGGAGCAAACTGGTGGGTTTTCCCCTTTGTTTTTCACCATAACACACTAAATTCTGTGACCTGATGAAGTCTGTTAAGTTGTAAAAAAGAAAAAAACAACTCTTCTGGTATGGTAGGTTTCTGTTAAGTCACTTCCTAAACCCAGCAGTACCTTTGTGACCAGTTCTCCTTAGCATTTCTTTGGAGGACAGGTTTGTTTTTCTCCTGCGTAGGAGAGTTGTACCACCTCTCCACTGACTTTGGGAAGTGAAAGCTGTAACAGTGGAGTGTTCTCCTTTCAGAAAAAAGCCTGAGCCCAGATGAGCAGGTTCAGCTCCAGGAACTGCTGTGCAATGGCTACTGGGCCTTCGAATGCCTCACTGTCCGGGATTACAATGATATGATCTGTGGAATCTGTGGCATAACCCCCAAGGTGGAAATAGCCCAGAGGAACGTAGAAAACGTCCTGGCACTGAAAAACATAGAGGTAAGCTTTTCAGAGACTCTGCATCCTGTGCATGTTCAAAGCAGATCATAAAGACTTTTGCTGAGTCTGGTCTTTGCAACGCACAACAATTACGTGATGCCTTTGTGAGCAGTTTTCTGCTGATGCTTGGCAAGAGGATGTGGCTGGAGTGGTGATGGCTGCACTTCCTCATAGAGCTGTTTGGAGAAAACAAAATCCTCGGGGCCTGGCCCACAGCTTTAGTCCAGCAGCCTGACAGTAGGGACCTTGGGTGAAATTTGCCTTCTTCTTGTGATACAAAATAATTATTTTTAAAAACTCTTTTTTTCCTGGAGCTGCTGTCTTCCCAGATGGAGAAAAAAGCCCCGGTAGTACTATACAGAACATCTGGTTTTATATCAAATAAATGGTTTTGACTTTCACCCAAAGAAAAGTGATTGTGGGGAGCTCCAGGACAGAAAAGGAGCCTGATGTCATCCTGCTATACTTGGGATGGCTCTTATGGGTAGTCTTTGTGCCTTGGCTGGTACCGATTACCACATGAGCTGTGGTTATTTATGTTTGACCGGTTTGTTCTATTGTTCTTTCTAGTTTACTTGGCCAGAGTTCTTGTCATCAAGCGAAGTGAATGTGGAAGACTTCTGGTCTACAATGGAGACAGAGGTGATTGAGCAGGTGGCTTTTCCTTCTAGCATCCCCATCACAAAGTTTGATGCTTCTATTGTTGCTCCTTTCTTCCCCCCATTGATGAGGGGGGCAGTGGTCATCAATACTGAGAAGGACAAGAACCTGGATGCGCAGCCAGTGCCAGGTAATGGCTGAAGTGCTTATTAGGAACTTGATGTGGTGATGATTTCTCTCCCTGAGAACAAATGTTTCCTGCTTTTGCAGGTAATGGGAGTGCCTTGGTGAGGCTCCTTCAGGAAGAAACCTTCAGGCTTGAGCTGATAAGCTCTTACAGTGAGGAAGAGCTGCGGAGCTTTTTGACACAGTGCAGCATCCCCTGGGAGCCCTCAGATACAAAGGTAATGGCTCATTTGCCCACATACCAGTCTGTGATAGTGGAGCCATTTGTCACTGTCTTTCCCTAAATTGCACTTGCCAGTTTAGATAATAAACTTCTCATTTGACTGTGCCGGGGGCAGGAGTGGGTTAGAAGGGTGCCTGCAGATTATAGGATTACTTACATGCTGTAAAAGAAATTTAACTTCGGAGACTGGAAAAAAAGAAGCCTGTAATTACCTTGTCACAGATTCCACATCATGTAATTGCTTGGCATTCTCGTGGTGCCGACTGGAATTAGGAAGTTATTGGACAATGTGCAAATGAGGATATGGAAGACCTTGTCTGCAGCCTGCTCTGTCTTTGGGAGAGTCCATTAGTTTGTCATATACAGACTGTCTCTGGTGTCTGTTTTTTCTAGGACCAGCTCTGTTATTCCCTCCTGGCTCTCTATGACTTTGTACAGAATGGGACAAGCATCAGGCAAACTTCTGCTCATCACACAGGAGGAAAGATCTACAAAGTGTGTCCACACCAGGTAAGGAAGGCTGGAGTTAGCAGTAGCCTTCTCTTACCTGAGTGACCAGTGTGGAGTTCCGTTATTAAGTAAAATCAGTCCAGTGGGTCTCTCTGAGCCTTGGGCATGAAACGTGCTGCCTCAGGGGCCTGGAGTGTGAGCAGTCCTGCAGGAGATCTTGAGACTGAGGAGTGATGGGAAACCTGTCAGATGCTGCTGCTGAGGTGAAGCTCTGCACACCATAAAGCGATGATATACGATGAGGAAACAATGGTTACTGTATTGTCTGGAATACCTGAAAAGAAGCTTAATTTATTCTTCTTCATTTTCTATCGTTGTAGTAAGTTTTCAGTTTTATTACACTGCTTGTTACTAATCCTTTTCTTTCCAGGTTGTGTGTGGCTCGAAGTACATAGTGAGAGGAGAAAATGCTCGGGATCATGTGGACCTGCTGGTTTCCTCACGTCACTGGCCTCCAGTGTATGTTGTTGATACGGCCTCTTCAGTGGCACTGTGTGCAGACATATACTGTCCTGACTTGACTTCCCAGCTGTGGGGGAAAAACCAAGGCTGCTTCTCTGACCCTATGGATCCTCCAGCGGTTAGTTATGTCCACCTCCAAAAATCTATAATAGAACTGATTTATATAGTGTATATAGACAGGGGGAAGTGCCCCGTAGCAGTTCAACTCCTGAACGTTGGAGCATGTAGCTTATTTTGACTCATTGCTCTCAAACAACTGCTATTACTTGAGAAATGGGCTAGGAAGAGGGCTGCTAGCGCCCTGGGGTTACCTGTAGGGGCATTAGAGTGGGAAGGGGAGTGTACAGAACCAACTACGTTTGTGCCATTCAGAAGCACGACTCAGGTTGCAGATCTGCTCGGAATACAGCTGAATGGTAGTTTTATCTTGTTCTTAATTATGGGGAGGTTCGTTCTGGTTCTACCTGGTGTGTGTCTCTCTCCCAGTACGTCTCCTGCCCTGAGCTGCTGGACCAGCACTACAGTGTAGACGTGACTGTGGCTGAGCACTCTGTTCAGCACCCAATCACCAAGTCGACAGCACGCCGAATTGTTCACACCGGTTCGGAGCACAACAGTCACCACGATCCAACAGCTCGGCACCACTGCATCTCCCTGTGCCGAGAGCTGGAGCCTTACAGCACCGTCATCGCTGCTATCGGTGACAGCAAAACTAGCAACATCCGCCAAAGGCCCATCACCTTTGAGAATGCCACGCATTATTACCTCTACAACCGCCTTATGGACTTCCTCACCAGCAGGGAAATTGTGAATCGGCAGATCCAGGAGATTGTACAGAGCTGCCAGCCTGGGGAGGTGGTAATTCGTGATGCTCTCTATCGGCTCGGAGTGGCGCAGATTAAAACAGAAACAGAAGAGGATGAAGAGAAGCAGGAAGATGATAAAGACATTGCTGAGTAACAAACCAACTTGCTGGTTTCTCTTTCTGGTTGTGGGCTGGGCCGGCTTCTGCAGGCTTTGGGCAGCTGTCCTGCTCAAGAAATTATTTTTACAGGCTGGAGGTGTAGTAGCGGTGGCTTTGACTGCTGTTAATGACCAAAGAGCTGTGTGCTTCCAGAGTGTCACAAGTGCTGCTGTGAGTGGGTCTGCCACGCTCCTTGCTGAAGGCTGCAGCTCCCTCCGAGGTGTGCGACAGACCCACTCCTCAGCTGTGTGCAGTGTTGCCCTCCCTGCAGTTGGCAAGTGGAGAAGCAAATGGTGTTTCTGGTAGCAGGGGGTATGCATGGCCAAGTGCACAGGTTTCTTAATTCTGAATCTTGCTTGCTGACTTCTTTGTGCATACTGGTGGCAGGGCTTGAGGAATAGGCTTAAAAGGCAGACAGCTAAGAATTCGTTCTAAAATGTTCCAGACAGATTAGGTTAGGACAACGGCTCCTGGTTGGAAATCCTGCAGAGCTCTCATATGCTCCTTTCAGAGAGTCCTTAGCTGAAGAGGAGGAGCCATGCAGCTTTAAGGTGTCCTGTCTGAGAGCCTCCCTGGAGGCCGCCATCCTGAAGCCAGGATTCAGAGTACTTTGGCTGCTGAAGCTGTCTGGAATTATCTGTCCCCTCACATGAGCACTAACAATTTAGAAGCTGAAACACGTCGCAAGTAAAAGGCGTTCTGTACATTAAGAGTTTACCTGTCAGGCCCCAGGGAACCAAGTTCATTAGGGGGCTGTATGAGATGATAGCTGTGAAAATAGGAAGGACGCTCCCATTTCTATGCTGTCCTCTTGAATGCTTTCTGTTGTTTTGTTTAAGGACTTGAATTTCTGTTACTGTGCCCTTAGAACTGAATCACAAAGACTGCCTGTGAGATCAAGGAGAAACAATGCAGGATTGCCAGAGTGAGCAGAGTTGGGAGGTCCTCCCTCAGAATAAGCACTGGAGAGCTGCATCCACGTGCAGTCTCAGCGCTCTGTCTTATTCACCTTGCCTGTGTCCCACAGCACTTGTGAGTTAGAGGAGCCTCTCACCATCCTGGTTGCTTTCTCAGCTCCTACAGCTCATCTAAAGAACACCTCAGGCTCTGGCTGTAAAGCTGTGTGTTGCTTGCTGTCGAGTCCCTTTGGTTGTCGCTGGCACCAAAGCTGAAGGTTTTTGTTTGCTGTGCTGCAGAGGAGAGGGTGGTGTTGGACTGTGAAGGGAGTTTATTTTGTCTGAGTGAGCAGGGGGGGAAGATTCAGAGGCTTGTGGTGTGGTTGAAAATTCCCTTCTGTGAAGGGGAACCTATTGAGTACCGTACTGTAAAAGTAAATGTATCAAGTCTGAGCACATGCAGTAATTATGGCTTGGGGTTTTTCTGTTAAGAACATTAACTTATTATAAGAGATGCTAGTGACTTTTTTCAGTCAGTGAGAAGATTTAATAAATTATCTCCAATTCTGGGGGTGAAACCGCAGCCGAGTGAGTTGGTTTTTGCCTGCAAGACCTGAAGACAGCAGTGGGAAAGGGCATAAGCATTGTGTGTGCGTAAACCGTGCTTCCAGTCTGCACAGGCAGAAAGCCTGCTATTCTCAGAAGCAATGTAGTATGAGAAGAACAGCTCAAGAAATTATTCTGGCCCCTGTATAACTCCTAGGGTTTTCAGTGAGTGTATATATTTATTTTTAAGAGGCTTCTCAGTACCATCAGTGTTTCTCTGGCCCAGATATCCTGAGAGACATTCCAAACTACATTTTCAGTCTGCAAAAATGATGTAAGTCTATTCTTTCATCTCCAGGCTCAGCAGAGTTCAGATGGCATTAACAAGGGTTGTGAAGCAATAGCAGGTCTATGAGAAAGAGATGGGCAGCTCCCCTGGTCACCCTGCTCTCCTCCTGCAGTTCCCTGATGACTTTCTGCAGTAGGTGACAGTGACTTCTCTTCACTTTTATTCTGAGTTGCAGACAGGCCATGCAGAGTAAAGCAATTTAAGGCCTTGCTTTTCACGTGCTTTTCTTTTTTCCTCTTATTACACAAGACTGAATGGTTCTGAGAACTGATAATGAGAATTGTGTGTGATGGACTGAAGCAGAGCTGCAGGGTATGAGAGGACAGTGGGTTTCTTACGCATGCTCTGATCTGTTCAGCCTAAGAACACTCCTTAGAGCCCTGGGGAAGACTTACTTTGTTTAACACTTTATTCTTAAGGTTGACAGATGGAAATAACATTAGCTTTTTATTTAGTAAGGAGAAATGAATCACTTGGTGTGTTAGCACAAAAACAGGTTTAATACAATCAGAAGTGGCCCACAACATAACGGTCTGATGAAGGCTGGCACACAGCAGGTTTGTCTTGCTGCAGTCTCCCTAAGCCATGTCAGTGCTCGTGCCTGTAATGCTGATCCTTTACCACCCACGTCAGGTAAAGCTAAGAAGATCTGTTAGCTACTTCTGATAGCTACACAGGACCCCATGGCTAGGGCATTAGTAACCCTGAACAAAAATGAGATGAGGAAAAACACTGAAGGGCATTAGGCCCTAGCTTATAGGAAAAAAATTATTTCAGCTGTATTACTAAAATACATTCAAGAAAATATATACAAGAGCACGTCTGTAATCAAGAAGGTGGCAGTGAATTGCTACATGTTTAATAATGCAAAAGTTCTGTAAGATGTGTTATGTTGAATACTTCCAGGTCTGTTTAAGCTGCCATTCTTGCCTAGATTGGGATTGTGTTCAGTGCTCGTGTGGAAGAGCACTTCTCACCTCTTTCGTCTTGCCTGAGAAATAACTGCCCCTCTCCTGTTCTCGGGGCATGTGCAGGTTCACAGAGCCCTGGGAATGGCTCCTTGCTACACTTCACCCACCAATCCCTGCAGGAGCACCAGCTGCAGAGAGGTAGATCA
>PPHD01017603.1:2030-14963 GCA_002909625.1 Bambusicola thoracicus
AGGCACGCTTGACATGGACCATGGTGCTGAGCCCTGCTTCCTCCTGATTCACAGCTACACCTCACACCTGCTTGGGCCCCTTTATTTTATTTTTATAAAAATCCTCTCCTCCCTAGAGGGTTATATGATGAGGTCAATTTGAGCTGTGCTTACCTGGAACCTGTTAGCAGAAGGAAGAAATGCCAATTACTTGTATTTAAAAATAGACTGAGAGAACATGCTTTTTTTCTGTGTTTTTTTTTTTTTCCCCCCCTCCTTGCTGATTGCCTGGTGGTACTCACAGATGAGAGAAAAATCAAAACACCATCAGTGATTAGGCATTCAAGGCTTGTTTTTGTTTGGGTAGCAATCTAGAGTCAGAGTGAGACGTTACCTGGTGATGGAGGGAAGGGTATACGGGTATAGCCTACCTCGTCCCATACCCTGCCTCCTTTCCAGGAGCATGAAATGGTACAGAACCCCCAGAAAATAAATCCTTTAACTTCCCAACATATCTTCTGGAGATGTTTGTGCTCTGCCTGTTATCTGTATGCTCATGGTATGGAAGATAATAGAGTCAAAGGATGTTCTCTTGCCCTTCTGACTAAGGAAACGTTTCATAGCTGTACTTATGGACTGAACTGACATCTCAAAGCTGCTTTAGAACTTGGGAGTATCTGCATAGGTTGGGTTTTGTTAGTTTTTTCCCCTCAGTTTTTGTTCCTGGAAATGCAATATAAACATAGGAACAAATGATTTTCTAGTGCATACAACAGTTACAATAAATACGTTCTCAAAGTGGCTGATATGGATGTTGTTTCATTAGTAATGATACAAGACATTAGTAAAATTAAGCTTTCCTTTTCCAGACACTTGCAGAGCAACTGTAAAATTAAACAATATGTAATCTACTCAGAATGCATTATGGAGTGTCTAACCACCGAGCAGAGCTGACAGCAGCATGTGTACATTGGATCATTTCAAGAGATAAAAGCACATGTTTTGGGGTTTGGTTTGAGGCATACTTTCCACAGGATGAGATCTCTGATATCCACTGTTTGTTTTGTTCTTGCCAAGCTAGAGAGGATTCAAGGATGATAACGTTTATAGGGCTTACTTTGTTAAAACACTTTCTTAATGTTAACAAGAGTGCTACTTGAAGCCTGTTTCTAACACAAACGCATTCCTTTATTACAAGAAGAACACTAAGTTCATGTGGCTCTTAAGACAGATCTAAAACTAGTTATTTAATTGATCACCTAACCATCAAATCAGTATTGCTGTTCCAGTACAGCATATTTAGGTTCAACCTACATAGAACAGAGCAGGTCCTAATGCCTGAAGACTGTTTTCAGCACTTTGTGAGCTCAGCTCTCAGCTGCAGCATGCAACTTTGCAATGCAATCCATCCCCAAGCAGAAGTCACCCACACTAACCTGATATTTTCATGTAGTTATCTCTCTGGTCATAACAGATTTAGTTTCACTGAATACAGGGTGTCTTTATATTTTAGGGTTTTTGTTGTTATCATTAACCAGTTACCATTAAAAAATAGTTATGGATTTTATTAGGATAAATATATCACAGTTGTTTTAGCAATGGTACATTAGAAATCAAATGAAATATTTGTTGGCATGACAGAATTAATTGTTGCCTAGGGTCTGGAACAAACAACAGTAGAGATAACATGCCACTAATACGGCTTGTTTGAAGTAACAGTACTGTATCAATTAAACTGGGACTAAGCTATGCTGCCTTATAGTGCTACTTAGCTGGTGCTTGGGGCCAGGAGACTTTACAGTGCATGCCAGGGGAAAATGGTTGGACTCACTGTACTAAGGAGTAGCTGGAATTTACCATTTTCTTAAGTACACACACATACTTTCTTATCTAATGGTTTATAATGTTGTATCCTATCCGATCTGGGATTGTGAATAGTATTTCTGTGCCTCCCATAGCAACAGCATTATGGGAGTCTATTTCTTTCTTTTATTCTAAGTAGACTGTGGAGTAAATACATTTTTGACTGAACTCACCAGTTAAAGATACGTTAACCTACCAGACTAAGATAAAGTCACAACATTACTACACAGGGGCATCAAACTCAAAGGAAAGGCTTGAGTTACAGACATGCAGAACATCTATGAGATGGTCTTGATTCAGGATTCCTGGACCCATCCCATTTGGTGCTGCCTACAATCAAGAATTTGTTACGGAGTGATTCTGACTAAGGGAGACTGAAAGACTGAAATTCAACTCTGCAAAATGAAAACAAAGACCAGTACAGCCCTCTTTTGGAGGGACTTAGCTGGTGTATTAATCTTGGCACAGATCTTCAGAGAGAAATTAACTCCATCTCTAGTACAGGACATAAATCTCTCCATAAAGATCATCAAAAACACAACTCATAGATGCTTTTAACCCTTCACACTCATCATAGTCAATGGACAAACTCAGCTCCTTGGTGTTGGGGTAAAAGCTGCGCTCATCAGGTGATGATCACAGAAAGACCTTTTTAAGGTAATAAGCAAATGCAAACTATACTGTGCTGATGAAACTTGTCTGTGCAGCAGTGCATTCTCTTCATGCCTGTGTCACAGAACAGAGACTTCAGGTAAAGCCTCCCAGCCCAGGAGGCCTTCATGCTCCTTCCAAAACCTCACAGAGAGTGAAAGGGCCCAGGGAAAGAAATGATTGAGCTCTGCTGGGTAGGAACATAGAGCCCAGGATTCCCTCTTATCCACAGCCCCTGTTCCTCAGCCACAATGCAAAGACATTATCTGCACTTCTGCTGTGCGACAGGGGGGTCTGGCAGTGTAAGTCACATCTACAGGAGTGTACATTTCAGTGAAAGTCCCACTTTTCCTGATTTTTAACCCTTAGTCCTAGGGAGTGAAGGTGTACGTGTGACCCGCATCCTTGTTCTAGCATGCTATCTTAGATGACTCTGACAGATGTTGACATGAGATGCACTTAGATATGACAGCACCAAGGCTCTTATCTGCTGCCAAAAGAAAACATCTTTTACTTGCAAAATGCTTCTTTTTATTTGTCATAACAGGTTGCAGCTGGGTCTTCTGAAGGAACACGCATTTTAAAAATATAATAATTCAGAATCAGAAATCAGCTGTTCGCAAAAAGACCCGTGTATATATCATAAAACACTCTGGCCCACAGATATGGCTAAAAAAATTACACAATTCCGTACACAATTGTATTTCATCCAATACTAGGAAAATGTGTGTTTCATCTAGATTATGTTGTACACAGCCAATCTTCCATAGAGCTGTATTTATAGTATAATGTAGTCACTGAATGCAACTATGATACTATATAGGACCCTTTAATAAGCCACCATAACTTTTGTGTCCAAGCACGAGGAATGTGCTGCCAGGAGATATCATATTTACAATATAAAAGGGGACGTATTTTAGATTTGTCCCAATTAACCTTGTAACAAGATGTATTGGAGTGCTTATTAATGACAGTAATGAGATGCAGACAAGACAATGTATAAAACATCATTGGCATATAAATTAAATTCACATGCAAGGATACCTTTATGCACTGGACAAGAAGGGAAATTATTAAGAGGCAATTTTGTAGGAAAAAAAAGACTAATTAGAAAAAATTCAATAGCATTCCTAGCTTGTAGCCATCAATGTTAGCAAATCTGTTTGACCACTGATGGAGGAATTGTTCCCATTGCTCTTACTGCGTGAGTTACAAAACTAATCTTATGATGGTTCTCTTGAAAGTATTTGCTACAAGCAGCTACACAGCCATTATCCTTTGACTTCATATTGCCCTGTTGTTTAATTTGCTTTAGTATGAATGCATGATTTAGAACGAAAACATCTTTCCTATCTTTTGAAAGCTACTCCAGATAGTTTATCTCACATTGATACAAATCACAATAACCCTGTTTACAAAGATTCCCCCAAAGGCTAGATTTTCTAAGGCAGCACAAAAGCCTCAAGCCAAGCACAAAATTTAACATATACGCTTAAACTTGTAAGTGGGAGTTGTCCACTGCAAACCTGTAGATCTACTCATATGAATGAAGTTATTCACACACTCAGGTGTTTTGCTGAACTATGGCCTAGTTTTCCTGTTCTACCATCACACAACTTCAGTACAGTCATGGCTAAATCCCATCCAATTTGGAAAATTTAAGGTGCACCATTAGCAAAATGGAGACTTTAAAATGATTGCCGTGACCAGCAATAACAACAAACTGATCACCATGCTGAGCTTTATAATAGCATTCCACTTTCTTTTCATTATTAGAATTATAATAAACAGATAAATTACATCCACACATACACAAACAGCTATGTAAGCATGGCTGAAATAGTCAGAAAATCACTTTGTCAGAGGCGTGATTGGATCTCAAAGGATACTAGAAATTATATACAGTAAAAGTAATAGCTCATGCATGACTTATAGCGATCAGGAGAGGCGGGAGGCCAAGGAATAAAGCTTCAGATACCTAAGAGTTGTTCATATTATTGCAATTGTATCCTGCCGCGTTACTTATTACTTCTTTAAAAATACTAAATGAAGAGAAAGTGCTTTTATTTTCAGCGTTGCTTAAGTCTGAAAACCACCCAAATAACTTAAATGCCCCCTATTTTTTAAATTAGTTGTGGAGAGGGGAGGAATGGATGAGGGGAAACATGAGGGGGAAAGAGGAGGGAAAGGCAACAAAAGCCTGAGAATGACTAAAAGCAGTAAGGAAGCCAAGCTGAAGAGGAGGTGAAGGATGGCCTTCCAAAACATCAGGGCCTCTGCTCTCTGCTTTTTGTCACTACACAGAGGGAGGAGGAAGTGTGACCCCCTGCCCAGTGACACACCATCACTCCTGCCAAAATCAGAGGGGAAATGTCCAGCCAGCATTTGAGCTGAGGATTGCTCAGCACCCCACGGTCACAGATTTATGCTACTACTGAAACAAATCTGAGAAAACTCATGCAAAAAAACTATTTTTCCCTAACGCATCAGTGTCTGCACAACACAGTCCTGGAAATCAGGGCTGTGAAAGGAGATGAGTCAGTTCCCAGAAACTCTTGTCTCAGACTTGCGCCTTTCCTCTAAACTGCTGGGGAGTTTTTCAAGTCCACAAAACTTAGCATGTGACCATGAGAGGTTCAGTATCGCACTATGCGCTGCTTATTTCAACTTTACCCTTTGAGTCAGCACAGACAGGTTTAGTGAAAGCTGTCTGGGTTTTACACTCCTGGAAGATTTTACTGCTCATTCACTCTGGGTTTTAAATACACGCTGTCTGCTGTGTGCAGTGTGTTCTCTGTTTTATTATGCAGTATTGTATTGGTGAAGTGATAAATGCAAAGCAAGGAATGGATGAATGACCTATGCATTGGGTTGGGACTACCACAGCTGCCAGGAGCCACAGGATTGAAACTCAGCAGGGTCAAGCCAGCTCTTTCCCCTCAACTTAGATAAATTAAACCCGACACAAACTACTCTGCAAGGTCTTTTACACAAAGCTGTAGAAAGAACTTGTGCAGACGTTCAAATCTCCTAGCACTGTTCTTATTTCAAGTGTCACAGCCACGTGTTATTTTGCAGAAAGTTGTGAGTTTCCCTTTATCTGGACTACTACACACCTACATTTGACACCTTGACATACAGCAGTCAGCTTGGCCTTGTACTGAGAATCAAATGGGCACCACCACTTACTGATATTTCCCTAGCTGTATACTTTGGGTTTGAAAAAGTTTCATCCAGTTTCAACTCATTTAGTAAAGCAGAAAGCTCTGTCATCACCACCTCCCCCTAATATGTAGTTATGACTGAAAACAGGAGGTGAGATCCTGTAAAGCAATTAGCAAGCAATTTACTTGCAACAGATCTACGAGATGCCAGGAAATGAGTGGTACCAAAAATCAAAATGTGTGTTTCATAAGTTCTGTTTTATAATTCAGGATTTTATGTTTGTTCTTTGCTTTTGAAAATCACTGCTCCTAGGTGAACCAAGAGGAAAAATTGTACTACCAAACAACAAAAAAACCTAAATCAGTTACTGAGCACCCATTGCCAAGGGCAACACGTTCACCAGAGGATATGACAATGACAGACGAATTCTCACTAAATCCTCTCTCTGCAAAATAAGTGCACAATGTCTTAGATATTTTCACTCATGCTCGAGTCATCTTCCTTCCACAGCAGCTGCTTTCAGCTCTGTCAGTGAAAGCTAATAGAGATATGGTTTCCTGTCATTAATATGACAGAATCTCCCCAATTTTCAGCTGACAGCACCAGATTTTTATGGCTTCTCATACCTTTTTCTTTCCTGCTCCTCCTTTCTATTTATTTTTTTTCCCTGGGAATTTTGTTCTCTTCCTCTCTTTGTTTCCCCTGTTACAGTCCTTTGAGCCAACACAGACTCCTACACCTTGTATGTTCCATTTTCCCCTTTAGTAGAGGCTGTTTTTTTTGTTCCAGTCAACAATAGAACCAAACCAATAACAACATAAAATGACTTCATCTAGTCTAGTGTCTTCCAGACAGATCCAAAACACAATCTATTGATGCACAATCAATCTCAGCGCTAAGCAACATTATCAGATTGCTCCAGCTCAAGTAAGGCTTACTTCTGAGTACATAGAAGTCCATTGGGAGGGCAGCTTTGGGGACTGAGCAGCAGTGGGACCTCTGGGAAGAGCTGATCCTCCATGAAGGAAAAAGCTCAGGCAAAACACAGCCACACAGAATGCACTCACAGAAGGAGATTCCTGCTGTCAGACCCTGCTAGCAGGGAATAACCACAAAGCCAAGAGGCTGCTGTTGCTAGAACCACCTAAGGCCTAGGTCCTTACTCATGCATGCACAGTCTTTTGCCTTTCCCCCAGGCCCAGCCCAAACCACAGCTTTTGGCTGCACAGTCACTGCTCACAGAGTAATGACGCAAACCAAACTTTCCCTTTATGTTAAGCAAGCACATTCTTAGCATAACCTTCAAGCCCATCAAAATAGTTATAAATTATTAGGAAATAAAAACATGATCCATGTTCTTGGGTTTCTGAAATTAGCAGAGGGCAAGCATCATCTAGCAGGAAGTGCACGAAAGTACCTTTGTTAATGTTCTTTGTATTCTTTCATCAAATCCATTTTGTTTAGAAAGAGTATTTCTCCTTATTTTCTCTTGCCAGATAAGCTCAGAGCTGGGGAGCTTTTGTAACATGGGCTAGCAAACAATGTAGAGCGTTGGAAAGAAACCATGTTTAGACAGGCAAACCATGGATAACAGTGATACTGTGTGTCAGGCAAGAGAAAGGAGGGACTGCAAACCAATAATGACAGAGCTATTTATTACTGAATAACCAGCCTCTAATTTTAGAAACATAAGATCTCCTATTTTCTATTGTTCATTTTAATTAGTATTTTCCCTAAATAGTCTCTCTCTTCCTATATGCTATTTATACAGTTGCAAAGAAAATATGAAGTATATGCAATGTTAGCAGAACGGCAACAAAACCTGCTGTAAGTGTTTTGTTTGCTCTGCATTGTCTGGAGGAGGGACAGTCTGGGGAATGATTTGGTCTTTTCCAACAGGACGTTCTTCTTCCCTTTTAGAGAAAATATCCTCCTGTTACTATCTGACCATATCACCACACCCCACAGTCACAAGGTTGCAAGCAATATATCAAACTTTGTAAACAGAGCGAAACAGGTAAATATTTCAGTGAAGAGCAGCTGTTAGCAGCTGCAGGAATCAAGACCTGAATTGTTTTCTCTCTCTTTAAAACACTTAGTATTTTTTTTTCCTTACAAAGCCAACAGAATGCTTGGCAATAGCTCAGAAGCTGGTGCACTGCAAGATACCCTGTCTTGCTGTTTCCTTGCATTTCCTTCATCTGTTGCAAACATGAGCATGCAATGAACCTGTGGTTTACTTTGCAGAGTTTCTCAACTATACCCTGATCCACAAACAACAAAGGGTATTTGGTTCCGTCATGTGCATACAGGGTTAACTCACTCTTAGAGTATCTGAATATGCTATTCAGGATGATTCTGCATTAATCGTTCCTTTTCTTGAAAAAATGGCAGAAAAATTTCTGCAAGAAAGTTAAAAAAAAAAAAATAATCATGCAAATGACTGACGGTACTGGGCCACAGTAGGAGTCTATCTCAGCCTGGGCCCTGCCTTCACCACCAGAGACAAGCAGATGCCTGGGCAGGTGGAGCATGATGATGGGTCAAAGCTATGGAAAACTCCCTCTTTTCAGCTCTGTTTATCCTTAGCCAACTGTAAATTTGATTAAATAGCACTCACAGAATAGCCATCCCATGAACTTGTCCCATCTCCACCTGAACTGAACTTTATCATTAATAAACATTTTCATAAACTAAGTACATCAAACAGCATTACTCTGCAAGGATTTCCTCATACATGGAACATCAACATTTCTGTGTCTTTGAAAATAGCACTGCTAAATTCATTTTCTATTTACCTACCACCCACTTGCATTAAGGACTTAGAGAGTGTATTTTTGCATATTTGCTATGCACTCCCCCAAAGTATCAATGTCCTCTCTCTACTAGCATAAACAAACTTCAAGTCAAAATAAAGGATAATATAGGAAGCAAAGCTGTCAAGTCTAAAGGCGGACACAAATAAGTGCTATCTGGCCTCTCCTTTCTTTTTGAGATCATCTTATAGTAATAAATTTTTAAAAATAATGGGAAAGTGATGTTGCAGGATTTAGGAGCATTCACTCAGTTATGTCATCACAGCGCTTCCATAGGGAGTGCATGTGAAACAGGCTGGACACTCTGTCAGGTCTTACAGATTAGGTACAGGAAGGGAGGATTTAGCTCCCAGCATGGGGGATCTGGAAAGAGGATCCACCTCCATACAAACTACACAGATCATTGTAAAACGTTGCCAGTTTCTGAAGAGTCCAAATTCAGATATTTCAATTAAATCATTCTCCAAGTCTTACAGAAGGAAAAGGGAAAGGGAAAAAGATCTGTAAGAACAGTGTAGATGTCAGAACGACAGTGTCCCTGAGCTGCTCCGAGCCCTAGGTCCCCTCCTCCTGCGCTCCCTGGCTGTGCAGAGCAGTTCCCACTGCCAGGACCAACTGCAGCTGCTGCTCTGCTCGAGGCAGTAGGAACAGAGAGAATGGCAGTGCATCGCGGGGTGTTTTCCCCTTGGGCAGGACTGGAACTTGTGTAAGTACTCAGGCATCTTCCTCCATTGACAGACTTGCTTTGGTGCTCGCCAAAGCTGCACTGCCTCTCTGTGAGAGCTGGCAAAAACCAGCAGAATATTCCATTTCTGTTGTGTTCAGCCATGTTCCTCTACAGACTATCAGTGCCAAGTTTTTAAGCAGCTCCATGTGCAGCGATTTGTAAATCACTTCCAGATATGCAAATAGCATCATTAAAACATTTGCATATACCCTTAAGTTTCTATTTCAGGTCCATATGCCCAGGCTGCAGAAGAGGGCAGAAAATAATGCCTCAGTGTGGTGTGAGGCAGCTCTACAAGAGCAGTGGGAGCAGGGAGGTGGAGGCCGTTGCTGACTGCATCATGGCACTTGCTGCATGAACACTGGTATGTGACAGTTAGACTGCATTTGAGCAAAATGCAAAACACAGCCTCTTTGCTCAGTGCAAGGTGCAACTGGGGTGAAGGAAGGGGATGTGATGTTCCCAGTGATGGAGGGAGAAGAACACAAAGGCTCACTCAGCTTTTCTCCCACTCATCTCACTGACTTTACCCTCCCTTGAAAGCCCTCCTCAGCTACATGAAATACATTTCTCAGGTTCCCCTGCTATATTTCTTGAAAGATACAAGTCATCAACCCGCAATCCAGAGCTGGAGACCACGAGGACCTCTGAGGAAATGTGTCAACTGGGGTGGCTTAGCTTTAAGACCGGTCATAGGAGAGCAGCCTTCAAACACAAGAAGAAGGAAAGAATCTATTTTCTGTGCCCACGGCAGATGGGAGAGGCAGTAATGGGATTAAATTGCAGGAAGAAAGATTAAGGTTAAACATTAGGGAAAATTACTGAACAATGAGGCTAGCAAAGCACTAGAATAGATTGCTTGGGGAGGATGGAGAGACTCTGTCAATGGAGGTCTTGAAGAATAGACAACGTCCATCAAATATGACAAGTACAGTGGTCTTGCCTTAAGGTGAAGAGATGGGCAAGTGGAAACAGGCAATGAAATACAAATCTTACATGTGCATGCTCACAGGCTGCAAAGATATCTTAAATAATATTTTAAAGTTATTAAAAACATAGTAAAAATTTTAGCCCTCTAGGAATAAAAATGGCATGCACTTTTACTTGCAATGTTTATCCCACTGTCTGCTCTACTAATCATTTCACAGCCCTGATTTCAGCTTTCACTGGTTGAGGCTTTTGTACCATTGGTTGTTCTCTATGATGTGTTTGAAGTTACAAGAGTCATAAGAGGTGAATTTTGAAAGATTACAGTTTCTAGCAGGACAATTTTAATTACCATTTTTCCTAAAAGGAAAAACATTGAGAAAATAAATTAGCTCAATGATTGTATGAAATGGGAAAAACAATTTTTATTTCTCTTCTCCCCAGCCATCTTCAGTAAGTGCTAGAGTTACATACATCAGTCGCTGAAGTCATAAAACAGACTAAAAAGAGGCTAAAGCTGTCAAACTACTTGTTGAAAGATTATTTCTTCGCCCAGCCCTACAGCAAAATATATATATTGACACTGTAAACTCTTCAACACACGCTTAAGTTCATAAGAACCTTGACTAACTGGTCCTAATGCATTATCCTTAAACTGCAATACAGACTATGACACGCAGATTTGATAAATAAAATGGCCAACATCACCATCCAGAAAAGGAAGAACAAACTGCACTGCACATGTTAATAGAAAAATAAATGAAATACTTTTTTCAGCTTCTTATTCCCTCAGGATCCAGAGCTGTTACAGAAATGAGTCCTACCAGTCATATTTCTGAAGAAGGCTAAACCAAGACTGAGCAGCTCACCCCATCCCACACAAGGAATCTGAATCTGGAGAAGAAGCTGTCAGAGATTTTGGATGCGTTTAATTCAATGAGAATTTTCCATCCTCTCCCATGAAGCCAAGTTTTCCCCCCAGATCTGCTGTTGCTCCAACAAGTAAGGCATGCTATCATGTGGCTTCCCTTACTCAGATATACAGACCTAACACAGATGAGTCTATTTATGGATGATTAGAAATAAGTCTACAGAACAGAGTCCTCGAGAAAAGAACCAAAAATAATCACCAGTGCATACCATAATCTGGAGGGGGACCTCCAATGCAAAACTAAGCACTTTGCAGGACAGCTTTTCACGGAAGAGTAAAACAGCTTCAGACCAATAACCAAAGAAAACTAAGCAACCAAAGGGAGCTAATTTGTGGCTTGGACGTTCATGTGGAAAGGACTGTGTCAGGTTTACTGCAATATTCATGAAATGAGTAGCGACTAGCATAGCTTCTGCAGACCATCTCTCTGCCTGTGTATAAAAGGATTGAACATACTTTAGGTCCTTTACACAAAACCACACATTTTCAGTGCTCAATTATACCATCTGAACTAATAAGATACAACAGTTCCAAAATTCACAGTCAATTTTATAAACAAATCTTTAAACCTCAGCCACAAAACATCCAAGAAGAAACACTCCTGTCTTGCATTAATTCATTTGTATCAGTTCATTGAAGAAAATGCAGTAAAGAATGTCTGCTTCATAAATCTTCAACAACTCACAGACCATCCCCTGCCCTCAAAATACTATGCTGACAACTGGCAGGATGAAGATACCAGCTTACTATCTCATGGCAGTACTTCTATCATAAAGGCTCACTTTGTAGACAGGAAGATTTTTCTTAAGAGTCCAAGATAATGGGAAGGTAGACAAGTGATAGTAAGCCTAAAAAGATGAGGCAGAATTCTGGAAGAAGGGGTTTCAGAGAGATGAGCGTCCCTGCAGGATTAGGGAAGGGAGCAGATCTCTCCAACTGGCCTGCATTCATTTAATTTTTACAGGTCTATCCAAAATTCCTAGTGTCCCAAACTCTTTGAGAGCCATGTCCTTTGGGAGAGATTCAATATGACACCTCCTGCAGGTCATCACACCCTTCTGCCTGTGCTAACAGGTCCAGTGGATAGCAAAGGGGATTTCAAATAGGCCTTTCAAAAGAAAACATGATTCAGATTACTCATCGAAGAACACTCGTCATGCAAGTTACTGTGTCAAAAGAGTTTCTCAAGAAAAAGTGATCTGCGAAAACATTATAATTTGTTCTCCAATTAAAGCAACCGTAGGAGTAGGCATGTTTTCTAAGAATCAGGCTTTAGTAGGAAAGCTGGTCAACTCGCAAAAGATTTGGCCATTTAGTCGACAAAAAGCAAATGGAATGAATCACTAAAGAGCACACAGAAGAAGATACGAGAATATGTCGCCATCCAGAGCTATGGAAAGTTGACTTTCCAAGGTGGTAAAAACTACTAAAGGAAGTGTTAATACATGAGACAAAGCATCTTATTAGCAACAGATTATTTTAAATATCCTAATTTTAAAAATCTGTTTTAAACAATGCTTGAAGCACCACAAAAATTAAAAAGGATGATTTCTCTTCTCTGTATTCATATATTACCATATCATTTAGCACACAATAAAGACCCATCCGTTTAATTATACAGCTAAAGACAGGTGGTTGTTGTTGTTTTGTTTGATGATGATGCACTGTAACAATAAACAGGCCCGTTATTTTTAAATTAGCATATGGGCTCTTTCTTTGATGGTACAACACCTGTGGTTAGAGTGTATGCTGAACCAGAGAAAATACTTCCTGGAGACATCTCCACAGACCTAAGATTTCAAATTTAGAACAACAAAAGCTTCACTTGCACCCCCTGTTGCTGGAAGGAACAGCAATTAATTATTAAAAAAGGA
>PPHD01017604.1:0-14963 GCA_002909625.1 Bambusicola thoracicus
GATTTAAGTCCATTTAAGGCCCATTTAAATACCGCCATGATTACCAAGAGTTAACTAAGAGATAAAGGGTGTTCTTAATTGAGAAAAGGTACGCAGTTTTACTAATCTGATGGAGAATACCATAAACGCACATATTATTTTAACTTGTTTGCTCCCCTCATTTCTTGGGTAAAGCCATTTTCAATCAAATTACATATTTCACTGTTGTGTGTGGTTCTGGGTCACCCCCTCCCCGCCCCCAGAACTGAGAGCAGTTGTGAAAGATGCCGGCTTCTCTCACAACATCCACACCCTGAAAGCCAATACTCCTACCAGTAACACTGCTGCACTCACTGATTTCAGTGGAGTCTCACCAAAATAACTGTAGGAGGAATTTTGCGCATGAAATTTAAGCTCCAGGAGCTTCACTGCAATGCCTATAACAATGAGCCAGCTTCAATACACAATTTATGCTTACCATGTTTGATTACTATGAGAAATCTAGGTCATTTGTCATACATATTGATTTTCTAATTTTAGGAAAATGCTTTTTAAGCCTTGATAACCAGGAGAGAATGAAGGAAGCTAAAAGCTTAGCAGTTAAAAAACTGAAGGAAATAACGTGAGAAAGCAAGAAAGGGAAAATGTTTCTTACCACCAGCAGGATTAGCTGATCTGGATCCTTGATTATGAGGGCAGACCAAAGGACAGGCAAAAAGTGGATTAAAAGACATGAAGACAATACAGCGTTCAGCATGCGGTTTATGCTATACACAGACAGATATATTCACAAATGTGCCACTCCAAGAGCCCCTGCAGAATGCAGTGAGTTAATGTGCAAATGCAAGTGAATTAATTTCCAAAGGCTTAACAGCTTCTCAGCAGTATCAACCCACACTGTGACCCAGGTTCTGCTTAAATTATACCCCAAGCCCATGCTGTAAAACTGAAACAAAGCTACAAACGCATAGGCATACAAGTTTGTACCTGTGAACATATTATACATTCATTATTCACTTCACGTAATGCTTGGCTTAGGAGATTAAAGATCACATCTAGTTGTGCTAGGCTGGAATCAAGATTGAACGAACTAGACGAACAACAGGTACAGATGTGACTATCCTACAGCCTCCTAAGTACACTGCATGAAAAAAATTAAACCCATAAAGTCTGAACCACTCCACACTTCCTTAAATAAATCTGAAACTTGTCTCATCTGATCATTTCTCACTAAAGTAAAAAAAAAATTAAAAAAATTTAAAGATATTCACGGCTTTGAATCAATTTCTAAGTTCTAAACTATAGGAATTTAGATCAGAATATCAAAGCCCCAATTCTTTCATGGCTTCAATGTAAAGACTTCCATTCAGCCCCATTCTAATTATAATACTTCTCTCTTCAGCCATCCCTGGTTATCATAATGCTTTCCCATATCTACAGCATGATAGAGCAAAGCAATGATGGCACGAACAAAGCGGAGCTCTTGAATAAGGCGAAACAACTTGAGAGGTTTCCCCCCCGCCCCGCCCCATTTCTTCTGAAGTTTGAGTGACAAAGTTCTCTTCAGACACATGACAAATATGCAGCAACACCGTATGCATGGCTCCTGGGAGAAACCACAGCTTGTAAGGGAGTCAGGGAGCATGGATGTATCATGTGAGTAAAGAGAACAGAACCACCTCCCCCCTGTCTACAGAAAGTAAGTAGCGCTCTACTCTAAACTGATGCTAAAGCACGCATTAACTTCAGACAGTTCACATTACACATACAGAAGTATAGTAACGTAAGCAGGAGAAGCTTGACAGGGCAAGAACCCAGGACAGCAATCAGCTCACAGAGGGCATCTCAGTGGGACCCAGTACAAGTTTAGTCTAGCATGTCACAAAAACCTGCGGTTCTGCTGCACAACAGGTTAAAAAAGCAGCAACTAAACATTCTGATTTGGTGCCCTTTGTCAGTAAGAGCACACACTGAAAGCTAGCTAAGCGGGGATTCATTACGTTACGTGTCCAAGTATTTATTCACAAGAAGTGAGCCCAATTCTCAGCTGATGCTACCACAGTTCAAGAGAAATGTATTAATAACTGCTTTTTCTCCTCCCCCAAGAGATAAAAAGCCTCTTACGCTGGGACTGGGAAACCACTTTAGCCCGGCTGCGGCCTCGGGTGTCAGCAGGTGTTGAGGTGACGCTGGTAGCACTGCCAGAGCTCTGCCTCCTCGTACGAATCCGACCTGGAGGAATGCAAAGACCAAACTGTTAACAGGTTTCTTCCAAAGGCAACGGCCGTTCTTAAAGCACCATCCTGTTCCAGGCTCGCAGTGTTGCTATGCACACAACTAACCAGGACTCAGAAGGCCAATTTTACAGAGAGACGCGATGAGGAACGAGGGGTAATACAGTGATGGTCTACACATCCAAAACTCTTTTTGCTTTCAGTAACGCTATCAGCTGGCTCAATTAAAAACAAGTGACCTCTAGTGCCTGTGCTGCTGCTCTCCCTATACAAAATAATTACTTTCTGATACAGCTGCAGCCACAAACTCCATCGCTGGGATTTCCAGACCGCAGCCCGGCGCTTCCCGTCCTGCTCTCCATGCGCACTCCAGCACGCATTGCAGTGAGACTGCCGGCTCTGCCCAACCACGCTTCTGTTTCAGCCTTATTCACATCTCCCCGCTGTTTACTGATCCCTCGTATTTATACTGAGATCAGTGTAACTTCACGGGTAACGGTGATTCCCCTTTAACACAATCAACATCGTGGAAAAAACATTCCATGTGTCTGCCCTTTATTTAGGCAGAGAATGGATACAAAGTCCCAAAGTGTTCTTGGTCCTTTTTCTGTCCTTTACTGGTGAAAAAGCCACAGTAATTTGAGCTAGAACAGCTTACGAGGTCATCAGTTCATCCCCTTCCTGGGGCAGGGCTGTTCCCCTCAGAATGTTCTTTCCAGTGCTAAGGTTCAATTATCAGTCCCCAGCTAATGGGAAAGAAATGATAATTAAGAGTAACACAAAGAAAGCCTCCACCAGCACTTTCAACAACTCCGTTCTCTGCCAAATCTGAAGCTGTTTCTCAGGACCAATGCCAGGGCTATCCTGCATTCACAGGATGATTTCAAGTCTCAGGCATAGCAATAAAAGGAAAAACACAGCAGGTAAGATAACAGTCTTGACAACTGCATCCACCAATTAGATATTAATCTCCCACCCCGTGCGCCCACCATAAGCAAAGGAACACAAACGAGGAGATGTATGCCTCCCACCCAAAAACCAGGGAAGGTTCACGTGCACAACAGGACAACGGCACGCAGCCCCAGGCTGAGCAGAATGGGAGCTCTGTTCCTTTGCCTGAGCTCTCAATATATTCATAACAAGCTGCATCTTTCTGACAGACACAGAAACAAGGAAAATTTGAGGAGAATGCCTAGATTTGTTTTCGGGGGGGAAAAAAAAGGCATCTGTGCTTTACAACATACCTCATTTTCAAATCAAATTGGTAGGCTTACAGAGCTATTCTAAAGCCAGCTAAGATGGACTGAGCCAAGATGAAGAGAGCCAAGAAAGAAGACTATATTCAAATCATTATTTATAAATGTGACAAAAAATGATTAGCTCAAAACCAGGAATACACAAACTGGCAGCAGTTGGTGCACAAAGCAAAGCAGTTAAACTCAAGCAGTTTAAGGAACCAGTAATGGAACTGACCATCCGTCCTTCCACAAGGCCAGCAGCGAGCCTGCAACCCAAGTTGGAATTCAAGGCCCAGCAACAGGCAGCACTGCTACCAGTGATGTGTATGGGCCATGAATGGGTGAGAAGGGACTGATGCTTCCTTCTGTGTTCTCACAAACCTCACAGTTACCTGTTCTTCCTGCATCTACAAGATCAGGGTGGGTTTTTTGTTTGTTGGATTTTGTTTTGCTTCATCAATTAGTAACTAAGTACAAAGAGAGAAGTGGGACAAAATACAGTAAGTGACAGCCCAATCTTTAGGAAATACAAAACCAAAACAGTATATAAAGAAAAATCAAGATCTGCTTCTCATGTCAATTTTTTGGACTTCTACAAAAAAGCGAACCAAAGACTCAAACTAAATTGAGATGCAACTACTAGCAAGATTAGAAAGTACTCAGTCTTAGTTTGAAAGCCCTAAAGGTCAGCAGATAAACTCCTACCAAGTTCATCAGTTACTGAAAGAATGCTCATGAGCAAGATGCTGCTTCAATCTGGGCTAGTATGTTTTGGCCTGAATCCTGATGTGGCCCAGAATGTGTCAGGGAGAAGACTGGGACAAAAAGCTGCTCTTGAGAAGAAGTT
Organism: Bambusicola thoracicus; assembly: GCA_002909625.1. Lineage (NCBI taxonomy): Eukaryota > Metazoa > Chordata > Aves > Galliformes > Phasianidae > Bambusicola > Bambusicola thoracicus. Next base: position 4,299 of record PPHD01017604.1, read on the forward strand.
ATAAAGTTTCATTACTTTACACAAATCCCTATGAGACAAAGATGGAGAGGGACCTGGCATATTTCACAGGTTAACTGACCTCCACAGACATGCACAGTCCACAAGTTAGTCCTATGATATCCAAAAACCACTTGCTCTTATGATAACGCAAGGTGAGTCAGTAACTACCTGGGTGGACAATCAAGATTTTAAGGTTAAGTTTTCCAAGTATAATACATATATTAAAATGTTCATTTCTACAACACAAATGTCTCTACTACATTTATTTCAGCATTCCATCTGCAAACAAGAGTCTGCATTCATATCCGCACTTGCACACAGGGCTGCGTCATTTAATCCCTATCATTCTACCACAAATAAAACATTTCAAGATCAGAAACAACATAGCAGAAGTTAGGCAGACGTTTTGTTGTTGTTGTTAAATGCAAACAAATCCAACTCCTAACACTTCTTTGCTTTCAGGTGGGTTTGTTTCTGTATCCAGCTCAAACTGCAGATGAAGCAATTCATATTTTATAGGTGCCATTTTCCTGCTCTGTTTAAAAGAATTACTTTAACCTGAGAGCAACAGCATGGCAAATGAACAAAGACCGCCCCAACAAGTTTCCAAAAGGCATTAAAGTATTGCCATTTAAAAAAGCCTTTGATCTAAGTTTGACATGCAAATGTGACACTTTGCTGGTACAGAAAGTATTTTGAAAGCTATATGTATGCTCTGCCTTAGGAAATCATTTGTGGGTTTTTTGTTTGTTGGGGTTTTTTGTTTGTTTGTTTTTATTTTAAGTTACTGACATTTTTACAACAATTAATGGATCAGAATCAACTCTGAGATGCCTAACACATGTCTAACTCTAGGAGGGTCTTAAAAGGCAATAACAAAGGAATAAGTAAAGCAACTCTGTGATTAGGAGCAGCTTCACTCAGCAGCACTGTTCTGAACTCCTCTGGGTGGATACTACTGCTCTGCCACCCCAATGACTCAGAACAAACACAGGCTTGGTAAGACTCAGCCTGGGAAGAAACTGCTTTTCTAATACTGCAGAAATCACAGATGATACATAACAGACCCACAACGAAGTTTAATCAGTTCTGTGGTGTGAATAACGATGCCTACAATCACACAAGTTACATGCAGAAGCACTGGGATGGTAATGGTATCACAGATCAGATCATGTATTCCCTGGGTTTTTTCCCAATTTGGAAAAAGAGAAAGATCCTGAAAGAGCCCTGGGATCCCCATAGGCATACGTATGTCATTTGGTGCTGATACATTTGTGAAGAATACACACAGTTATATGATTTGTATGTCAACCTGAAAAAATATATCCTTCTTACAGTATGCAAGGTACAGATTCCACACATAGCGCAAGTCCAACATTACCAGTATGTGACCTAACTCAGCAGCATGATTTCCCCTGATAAGCGCTCTACCCTTTCCATAAGCCATCAGTATATGCTGTCGTTTGGTTTTGTGTAAGATCTTCTGACAGAGCAGAGAGCTGAAGGAGCAAAAGCAGCACTGTGCTGCTCTACATCAGTATGCACAGGCAACTCATGCCAGCACTTGCAAAGGGCTCAACCAAGAGAAGAGAGAAACCTACTACCTAAGCATTTCAGTTTAAGCTACCATGATCAGGCCTATCTTTGAGTTAAACCTTGTCGCTGAGGACAATGAAGAGCTTTAAAGCAGAGAAGAAAACAGGGATAGTCATTTCTTGAAGCTGTTATCCAAAGCCTTTGTTAAGGCTCAAGACGCTCGATCTTTTTAAGTCCAAATTATTTGAGAACGATGATAAATCAGACTTTATTTTCTTTCCGGAGAGTAATAAATATTGTTAGGAATTGTGCCACTGAGACTGGAAAATGCCAATTGTTAGTTGTAAACTTGTCAGTTTGGGGACAGACTTGAAAAACTTCCATGATAAAAAGCAGAAACTTCTCTGAAGTTTCTTTTTAGTCACGTACAACAACAAGGATTTAGAGCACAACTGTTACTTGCATGGCACAAGCTGTAAAATCCCCATCAAGACTAAAAAGGTTTAGTTCTTAACAGGCATTCTGCCTACTGAACTCTTAATGACGTTCTGGAGACAGCTATATACAAAGGTCTGGGTTATCAAAACATACCCTGCGCAAAGACGCAAACTCACAGCACACAGGCAGATCACCTACACAGGTTAAAGTCGTATATAGATTCATGCTACCTTTCCACAAAGACGAGCACTTTTGCAGCATTTGCTAACTGAAGTGACACCTCTTAAAACCAAAGAGCCAATACTCTCAGCTTGCCAGTGGCACAAGCCACTTTTATCTTGCTCCTCTTTGGAGATGCCTGGCTCAAAACCAAAACGCTGAGGAGAACTAAGGGCAGAGCAGAGGGGAACTGCCAAGTTTGCACAATGCTGGCTCCCAGCTGAGGGGAAGGTGCAAAACTTTTACACTGCAACTACAAAAACCCACAATGGGAGCCAGACTGCAGATTCAACTTCATGCTGAACGACGTGCACGTACACACACAGAGGAAAAGAAAACAAGGATTTGCTCTTGTAGTAGATACTGGTAACCTGCAACAAAACAGAGGCATACATGCAGAAGGAAGTTTTGCTTGCTGTTCACAGTTCATCTCCTGCCCACACAGCTATTTCCAGAAAAAGGTCACACTGGGCTCTGTTGTCATTTCTAAGAATATAAAGTTTTGCCTTCTCTACACTACTGACAACTGGGCAAGATCAGAGTTGGCAAAAGACCCCTCTCCGCACCCTCATCTGAAGGAGGCAACAAATTGCCATCTGAAGGCTGTTTTTTGCTGTGACAAAGAGAAACAAAGATGACAGTGAGTTTCAACCAATGATTCAACTCATCCTTCAAGGGCTCTGGCTGTGGTGTGCCACAACGCCAGAATCCTTTGTGATCCCTGCTCCCCCCCATCAAAAAAGAATCCTACAACAAAAGAGATGAGATCTCATATTTAACACAAAGGCAACAAAAAGCAGTTTTTGAAAGTTCATCCCCCAAATTTCCCCCTCAGCAAGCAACTGGCTGGTTTCTATTACACATTTCTTACCAAACCCCATCTGTATCCTGTGTAGTCAAATTGGAGGAAAACAACCCTAATTAAAAAAATATTTTGCATAATAACAATAGAGCATTTAATAAACTAGAAGTGAAGGCATACCAGAGGACAGCTCCTGGAACAGAGCTCCACAAACACCATTACAGTCCAGGAGAGGATCAGTACATTGCACGGGCTATTTCATAAATACACATTAAACATTCAATGTTTCTATGCTTTGAAAACTATGGTGAAGAAATGAAAAAGGGTCAGTGAATTAAAAAAAAAAGCTAAGGATTAAAACAGCCTGGAACTTCCATTTAATCCGACACGGACTTAAATACAGGTGTTTAGGCAAACTTCATATTCCCTATCACTGAGAGATCACAAAGGATGAACAGTTCATGATTCTGAACACCAGTTCACCTTCCAACCATAAGTTTAAGAGCCAGTTCTGAAGATGGTAGACACTGCTCCCACTAAATATTAAATTGATGCATCAGTATTAGGAAAGAAAGAAAATATGTGATGGCAGCACAGCGGCACTTCTCAGAACACCACATCCAAATACAAGCACTCGTCGGGGATACTAACACAGTCCCATCAAACAGTAATAGATCCCTTGAAAAGAGACTTCTAACAGGACAAAATTGGTTGGGTCAGGGATGTCTCCATTATACGTAGAAGGCCTTGTTTTCAGTCCCTGTCTGCCTCAAAAAAAATTTTCCCAGTGATTTTGTTTTGCTTGAGAAGTAAGAAATAAAGAATAAGCTTTGACAAAAAGCCAGATAACCAAGCAGACTGCAGGCCTTCCCAAACTAGCAGGCTCCGTGCTCTTGAAAAACAACTTTCCTCCAACTGTTTTAGATGTAAGCCAACTCAGTTAACAATAAAGAGAGAGAGCTCAGGTTTAAAGAGGTTGACTAAATACTCCTTCCCTAGAGATCATTGTTTACTGTCCTCATTTTTCTGCCATGTGATCATCTCATTCAATTCTCTTGCTGCCCGGTCTCTTCCTGAAAGCATTTGGCAGTTGTGACCTGAGCTTTGGATGGAAAAACACAGCAAACCTTTACACAACATGGAGTAAGAAAACACAAGCCCTGCTTTTGTAATCTGTGCTCAGGTCACCGTCAACCAAAAGCGCTGCTGTAAATAGGAAGACACACATGCAATTCTGTGATTAGAAATCAGTCACGAAACCAGAATAGTGCCATTAGCAGGGAGCAGCTCGAAGAGAAAGTGAAGAACACCCCATGGCATCAAAATGAGCAGGACAACCATGCAACACTTCATGCAGGTCACCAGTGAACATGGATGAGAATCAGTAACACTTTGAGAACAGACCAGGTAGAGTGGTACGACTGTAGACACATCTCGGTTACACAGAGAGACTGCTTACCCTCAGTTTTAGTGGTAGTACCATCTTTAAGCAAATTAAAAAAAAATAAGGCAAGGATTAATAGGGAAGAATTATTAACATCAGCAGAAATGGGCACTCTATATTAGCTAGAGAAGTATGGAAAACAAATTAACACAAACAAATGCAGAAAGTTTGAGCAACAAATCAAAGCTTGGTGAATCTGCAGAACAAGGTTACAAGTTTTTCTTTCCACGTACATCTAATGTTTGTCAAACTCCATTTTCTTTGTTTGCCTCACCATTTCTCTCATGGAGACGCCAAGATAAATGTTCCTGCTAGCTCAAAAGGAAACAGACAGACTCCTTTAGGAGCAGCCATGCTTGTGTAACTTGAAGAAACACAGCGCATTTCCTGGTTTTCTCCTTCAGGTGTCTTAAGAGCAACAGTAACACTGTACTCAGTTTCCAGGCTTCAAGGACAAAACCAGCTTTAAGATTTTCTTCCCCACTTTCTGTTCTTCTTCATGACACACGACAGTGCAAAAGCACATTTGTCACTGAAGCCAGTACACCACGCATCTAAAGGGTGGCTGTGTCCTTAAGTTCTGAAAGCACACTCTTAAGCAATCAACTCCAAAATCTGTATTAACTGCTCACTGCAATGCATCTAAATCTTGAACTAAATATGAACAAGCAATATAAATCAGAATAAAACATGAACTTCTGAAGCAAATACAACCAATACATTAAAGACACTATAAAGGACTTCAGATATAGAAGAAATATTTCTACAAAGGGAATCTATAAAAAGCTTCCTTATTTAATCTGAAATAAGATCAAATGCTCAACACTATGGAAAAAACTACATTTCAGCTGACTCGAGGAAGGAATGAAGGCTATCGGCACAGCTCAAATCAAGACCACTGACTTTGACACACACTAGGCATCCAATTTTTCTCCCTCTTGTAAAGGTAAAATCAATAAAAACCTCAAGAATTAGATTAGTATGCAATCTGCAGAACGTGGAATTATTCGGTGTTGGTCACTGCCCTGCACTTCCTGCTATACCTAATTAGCAGCATCATCTCCAGGAGAGAAAGATCAAACGCAAACTTTGCTGTAAGAAACACTGGTGGGTACCTGACAGTGATATACAGCGCTTGGACAAAATAGCAGTGTGGCTATAATCCAAAAAGAGTCAGCAACACCTTACATCCCAACTGTGTGGTGAAATGGGAAGGTCTGCTTTTCTTCGCTTCTGTATCTTTTTGCAAAACAAAGTAATCAAACTCAACAAAGATGTACTTCTCAAAGCACAGAACAACTCATGGAAAACCAGTGTCAAGGAAAGAGGTAGGAAAGAGAAGGGAAAGAGACAGAAGGAAATGTCAAAAGTAACAGAGCACTAAGCATTTTCCTCAACAGTATCATGGAACCAGAACAAGATCTACTTTACCCCAGAAAAAAGGCTGAGAATATCAAAACAATTCACAGAAATGGGAAGTTGTCCCAAGTCAGTTCCTTTGCAAATGTTCTGCTTAATTCCAAAAGGCAAGAGATAGCACATTAATACCCAAGAACTGTCAGCCATCTCAGAGAAATGTCCTTCCAGTTACAGAGTTTGACGTTCCAATCAAGTTATCTAGGCACTCCTGAGAGAAAAGAAAGCTGACTGCAACAGTAGAACACATAGATTTACCTAGTGATGCATATGAGCCTGGGGGCAGGGCTGCAGCAGAACTGAAGGGGGTGGATGCTCCAGAAGACGTCACTTTTGACTTGGCACTAGCTGCTGCATTCACATCAACGTCACTGCGGGATCGCTGCAGAGATCCTGGTGTTGACACAGATTTTGTACTTACTGTAGATGCTGCAGATGGGAGTGGGAGACCCAGAATAAAGAAGATTAATTTTTTGAGCTGTGTGCTTCAAAGAGCACAGCAAGCAGTTTAACGTACTATTTTTAACACTAATTGCACTGAAATACTTAAAGGATGTATTATCAGGGTAATGTGGGTTTCCCCACAGTGACTGAAAAGATATTTCAAGAACTTCATCAGACACTAAACCCAAATGCCAAGAAAAGGCTACCAGGCCAGCAATACAACAAAATTCAGGTGGAGTACCCATCACCAGCTTGTAAGCTGCCAGCTAGAAAAGACCCACACAGGTCCTTCAACCTAGGTTCTATACTTTGCTGGAAGGCTTCCTACCTCCTTCTCAAAGCATGTTCTTTTGAGGATCACTGTTCCCCCCACTCCTTGTTGTTTACCCTCTTAAGCAAAAAATTTGTCTGTTCAGCTGCAAGCATGCATGCATTTGTGGGCACAATCAAGTAGACGCCACACAAAATTCTCCTTGGATCCAAGGTATCAGCAAAGTATACTGATAGGGGCAGAAGGCGTCTCTGTTTTGCTCTATATTCAAATTTACTACTTAGGTTATTATATGCATTTGCTTAGGAGAGGAAGGCTGCCTGAATTTGTTGACAGGAAAGCACAGAAGCATACAGGCTTGGGTTGGGTATATGAATGAAGATAACAAACATGGCTACTGAATAAGGAAGCATTTTTTCTTATGTATGCCCTCACTGCTGCACTTATAAAGCGATATCAGCAACTCTTGGCCACACTCAAATATTCTAATGGTAAAAACTGATTAATCAGAAGATGGAATTTAACACTGTAGGAATTCTGAGCAGACAGTGCCTCCAATAAGTGCTGGAACCATAAAAAACTAGTGAGAGAAAAGTGTAAGCGTGAATGCACCAGAAGACTATGTAGCTGTATGAACTAGCATCAGCAGGAGTTAATTCCAGCTATTTCACTCCTAAACTTACCTCAGATACAATTTTTTAAGCTTTTTAGCTTTCCTTCAGTTGCAGACAATAACAAAATACCAGCTTTTAAAAGCATCAGCGTATCAGATGCTGACATACAAAAATGGGTGCACAACCCTAAGAATTACATAATAAGGTGCCATTTTTAAGGAGCAGTAAACAGAAAAGTTGCCCTTTGCACACTGTAGTATCCAAAATACTCATTCTACTGAGCACAATTCCTCAGCAACATCTCCACCGCATTTTCAGCTCCTATTCTCACCTCTCGATGTAGTACTTCCAGTAGGACTTCTTTTGGCGGACAGTGGACGGCTGGAAGTTAATATAAATATTTATTAAAGCAAAACTGGTATTTCACAGTCACCAAAAACAGTACTTCACTGTTCCCTCAGTACATAACGGAGTTAACAGGAAGTTATTTATGTTCAGGAATAGACTAACAAAGCTTACTTTTTTTGAATATAAATACAGCATCATTATGAAATTCTCTGCAAAAGCACTAAGAAAGGACTTATGTATGTTATTTGAGCAAGAAGTGATTGTTAGATTGTTTGTAGATTTAAAGAGTTGTATCAACACTATGGGTATCTTTCATATGTCTTCAGTTGCAGATGTTAGCAGCCTAAGTTGATCATCTCTTTAAGGGAAGCGAGAATACATATATGCATCAGAATAATGCATTTTAATATAATGTTATCAAGATTGTGCTATAATCAAGTGTTGAAGTCACCAATAACCAGATGAGGCAAGCAAAGCACAAAGTACCCAAAGCAGCTCCTGTGAATTTGAGGAAGCCATCACATTACCTTTGCAGTTATTTAAATCAAAAGAGAAGTAACGATGCCCAGTGACTTACTTGAGACTCTCCTGGGAGCTGGAGGAGGAGCGATCTGACTGTGGCAAGGACACAATGCTGTCAGAGTTCTTCAAATGCGACTGCAGGGCCTTCTGGTAGGAGGACTCCAAGGTGTGGTACAAATGGTCTGCCTCTCTGCTGAAGTGACTATGGAAACCCCAGTAACACCTGGGAGCAAGGCACGATGCTGTTAATATTTCCTTGTCTTACATTTTAAAGGTCTGTGGAGCACGGGTACAGTCAAAGCCTTTTTCAGTAATGGCATTAGTGGGGTGCTTAGTCCAGGCATTTCAATAGTCTACAGCCTCCATGATGTACTTAAGACATACCACTGAGTAACAAGATGGCAGGAAAGAAGCCCCACAGAAGACAAAGCAAACAAAAATAACAAGAGGGGAACGTGCCACCTGGGGCTTTGTAAAAGCATAAGTTGCCAAAAAGGCTTTGTCACAAAGCAAATTCTCATATCTTCCAACTGCCTAATGCACATAGGAGACAGACCCAGACTAGAACCATAACCAGAATGAAGTTAGCTTAGGACCAGCTGATCAACAGATAGCTCCAAAACAAGCCAAAAGCAGAATACACATGCATGGGCCTGGTTCAGGAAATCACCAGCAGGTGCTTTCTTCCTCAAGTTTAACAAATAACTCTTGCACATTGCTGCAGAGAGAAATCTTTTGTAGAGCTAAGGCTGCTGACTATCTTTTGGGAAAAATAAAGAATAAGATGCTTCAATACACTTCCAATCAGTACCATGCTGAAAGTAAAAGAGCATTTAAAGAAGAGGGAATTCCTCTCTAGTCCTCATCTCCTGGCTGATGCTAAAACACCATTCACTCTCATCACAAAGGAGATGAAGTCTCTCAGCACTTTTCAGGGGGCAACTAAGGGGCAATTTAAGAGCAAGACCATTAACTCAAATGAATCAAGAATTGTTTGTATGAGACAGTCGGTCCTCAGAGAAGTCACATGCATTCTTACACCAGTAAAAGGAAACAAATTTCTGTCTTACACACAGTAACACTTAATTAAGAAACATGGGAAAAGAGAATTACGTTTGTTTTATAAATTCTTTTTCCATTTTCCCTGCTGCCTTTTCAGCTTAACTAGTCACCCACTGAGAAATCTCAGTGCATGCTGTATTTTTCCAGTGATGCAAACTTTCCCTTTCAAAAGGATTTAAACAGTCCTACTGTGAAACACCTCTGCTAACAATACATCATTTAGATTAACAAAACGTATTGTTCAGTGATTTCTTGTTTAGCAACATCCTATTTCTGAAGAAAGATGTTCCTGTTGTCTTCTGCTCCGAAGAGCATGATCCCAGCATAGGAGCACACTATCCTAAATACAGACATTGTCAAAAATGCAAGGGATCTTCAATAGAAAAAAAACTAACTACACTTTCTGTAGATATACACAAAGATATTGTTCCGCTGTCAAAATAATTCCTTGTCTCCAACATGTAATACCATAACTCACAACATAAAGAAAGGGAAGAGAAGGCAACAATAGCTTCTACTTACTTTCTTGCTTCTATCCTGGCTTCAGAGTCTGCATCATGAATTCCCTTCTTTATTGTTTCAGCTAACACTGATATGTGTCTGAAATAGGAAGGATACACGGTCCAGCAATCCATAAAGGTGTACTACATTTACAAACAAATAACTAATTTGGTTTTGCCTTAGTGTCCCTGAACAAAGAGTGCTTTCCATTTCCACTCTATATATTTTGTAGCTTTATCTACTCTTCTAAGTCAGTTTTATTTCATTCTCACTGCTGAGTAGGAAAAGGCAAGCAGCATTCTTCACTGGTCCATCTTTAGTCAGTTAGCTGAAACTGCCTGGGTGTAAAAATACTTTTCTTAACCCTTAAGCAGTCCTGGTCAGCCCAGGGCTAAGGAAATTGGGTCCCAATAGGTAACCCACAATTTCTTCTACTGTTCATTAGTCTGAACTACTCTACAAGCCTCAGATGCTTCTGTTAGATGTGCAGCAGCCATCACCTCATCTTCTCACTTTAAGATGCAAAAGGAAAAAAAAATCTATCAAGTTCAGAGATTCTTTCAGACGGGTTTTCTAGGGCTGGCATAAGAAACACTCACTGAGCTCTGACTGCCAGAACTACACGGATGAATCGTATACATGCACACACATAGATACTTTTCTTGCCACAAAAATATCTTCACTAGAGCTACGTGAATCTCACCTCTAAGGCTATCCCTTCTACAGACCTAACCCTCCCAGACATTAACAGGCTAGAATCAACCAACTTCTTTGTTTTCAGAGCTTACCTTTCTAGGGAGTGTGTTTGCCACTCTTGCAGCAGCAGGTCTAGAAATTCAAAACAGCGCCTGAGGAGAAAAAGGAGAAATGCTGAGTTCTCAAAGTTAAGAGGCACACTGACTTCACCACACCTCCCTCTGCACAGTAGTCACCTTTTGTTATGATGGTTCTCAGGACATTAGAATTCAGGAAGAACCACAGCAGAAACATCAACAACTCTACAAATGCTGTCAATAAAAACCTGGATTCATCTCTCTAGAGGGTCTCA